>KB296161.1:89011-173073 GCA_000328365.1 Capitella teleta | reverse complement strand
CCACGTAAGGGACGCTGGACCCGGGCCAGGCAAACGGAAAGGCTATTTGGGCACAATCTAGTTAATTATTAATTGATTATTGTAATCAAATTTTGAGGACTCGATTGTGAAATCTCTCGCAGAATTTTTCAATAATATATTATTTACTTCCTCAGAAATTTTACCGCACCTTATACAAATCGAATCTTATTTTCTACTGTTTTCGAATACTATTTATTCTGTGTCTGTTGTGTTGGTCGTTCTTCATTCTACTAGTTGATCTTCGTGAGCTGTGATTTTTCTTGATTTGTAGCTTTGACTTTGTGTTTGAGTTGCGTTATGGAATTCGCCACACAATGCATCCCACTTTAGCGCCCTGGAAATCTAATTTCCTCCCCCCTCTCTCCATGAAAGAGATCGTTAAGCTTACAGCAACCAAAAAATATAAAACAGATGCATCCTATATTCTAGAGAGTCCGATGAAAAAAATAAGAAAAGAAAAGATAAATTCAAATGCAAAACCAAAACGGAGTTCGATGTAGAGTTTTGTTTGCGGAGATTATGCATCGTGATTACATTTGCAATCGCAAAAAGGAAGGGTAAAGTCTCTACAATCCCTATCTTCAGGATTTCGACTTACAATAGTTTTCATGGATTGACGGCAGCACTTACTAAAAAGCTTTTACATATACCAGCTTAATGTTGTGATGCCCATAATAGGCATTCTAGTTACTCGTTTATAATTCTATGGTCTCTTTTTAAGATAATTCATGCTCCCCGATCGCACAAGTTCTGCATTATGTTTTGCCTTTTGATTATGCTTTTTACTGATTTCTCGGTGCGTTGGTCATAATATTGTAACTATTGACCGTCTAACGAGTGCTTGAAAGGTAAATAAATATATGTTACAAAACCCACTCGCAGTCAGCTTGACAGACCACACACCCACAAGGAATGTCCGAATAATGGAACACATCCATATATCGCATGATTGACCAATGGTAAATCACAATTCACAATCATGAAATTTATATAATAAAAAGCATCAAATTTGCTTCAACTTGTGCTCAAAACACTGTGGAGTAGGATTAGTATCAGGAGTGTAAATGTAAAAAGAAGTAAGCATACTTATTTGTAAATAATCACGGTTAATTATGGGATTCGCTACTCAAGGCTGATCAGACGAGGCATTAATTAATGTTCATAATAGAAAAAAAATCACGGTGCTCTTAACAATGTATCAGCTCATTTGGCAAGGTTTAATTATACGATTTACACCTTCATATATCAGCTGCAAAACTCTTTCATACCTCGTCTTGAGTCTCAGGATTGAATTCGTATTCGATTCTTCTTTTGGTGGATCTGTAAATGGTGGTAAAGGTTCTCACTTACATAATTATTCAACAGCAAGATTGACCATTTTACTATAAGTGGACAGTACCTATTATTGTAGGCCTGATTCTAATATGAACTTTCCTTTGACCATCTTAGGGTGAATTAACTAAGACGCTTAAGGAACTTGAGCGAGACTATTAAACGAAAATTAAATTTTCTTATGCGATATTATGTCAAACAGAATCAGCTCTGAGCATTCTATCGACGAGATACGCCAAAAAAAGTCACAATCGTTGTCAACGGATGTTGACCAAATTAAAAAGTGTATACTATATATAGATTAAAAAGCTCAGTATCTATAAATAATTATGCTTGCGGGAAATGTGCGAAAATGGATATCACAACGCTCTTTGAGAAATCGAACCAAGGTGTGGCGGTTTCGTATGTTGGTTTACTAATGCACATGAATCAGTAAGAACCTTAGGATGTCTCAACTTTGATCTACTTATCATTAAGTTGACTCAACGGCGTAACACGGCTGTCACTCAGTTCTACTAACCATATTGCATTACTTTTTTATGATGTTACTTTTCAATTTCCAATGAAGCTTTGTGATATGTTCAAAAATCGAAATCAGTCAAATCAACCATAGGCAAGCGATGCGTTTATGATTGAGAGGTAAAGAGGCGTGTGGTAATTTACTAAAGCACATGCAATTACAATATGCACACCCCAATATATATATATTTTTTTCCCCTTAATAAATAATTTAAATTATGAATCAGGTATAGTTAACATTTCGCAATAACCTTGTTCATAGAAGTTCTCTGAGGGCGAACACTTCTCGCAGCCTTTCCCTGTGGTGGTATGTTCTTTCTAGAGAATGTAAATGTACCGCGTTGACCTCGTCCCATTCGATAGATTACCACGTGTAAAAACGACGATGATTTCTTGATAAGAATTAGGCCTTCGTCATTTTGATCCTTGTATTTTGTTTCCTGTGAAACATTCGCGACCTTTTTCGAGAAAGCCCATTTAGATTTTTCCATATTTCTCCGCAACTAATTCATAATTCATACAGAATTATTATTATGTGTCGTTATATTTTCATCGCACGCGCTTTCCCGCTTAAATGCAATCGATTCCGACCTCGATTGAGGATGTGGCTTTCTAACTTGATATGGCTAATTCACCCCATCGGAGGAAATCTGTAATGCATTACCACACACGATCGAGTTGCACGTAGCAAAATATGTCAAGGTGGGTGAAAAATGATGGCAGTTCATTCGAAGAAAGATTTCCTAAAAATAACACATTCGTTCACCGATTAAACGAGTTAAAAATGATATTTCTAAGAATTGACATTTGAGCAGAGATATCGCCCCTTCCCTCGATCAGAATCGATTTTTTATATAATTTTTTTTCCCAGTTCGTCCTTGTGGAACTGAATTCTGATTCTATAGTTGAATTCATTCTATATATACTGAATAATAATTTTTAAACAATTATATTACAAGCAAGATACATTTTTTTTTCATCAATTAAAAGAAAGCACGAGTGACATTAATATATCGCAGCTTCACAAAATAATATTTTTATGAAATTTCGCTTTTAAGCCTATAGGAATACCACGATAGGAAATTTTGGTCATTTATACATTTTTTTTGGGTTGTTATTTGCTATCGTAGCCGCTTTTACGCGAGAATATTAAAAATGGTCCTAAATCCAATTAAAGGAGGATTAAGAATCGCGTGGAGGTGTTTGTTCAATTAGCTTCATATAAAATATGGCAGAGCGAAGACGAGATGTTGTAAGTAATGTTTCTCACTTCCTTCCCCAGGCAATAACATTGTTCTGAGGATCTTTACGAATGGCGGTATAATAATTCCAGCCATATATTATCGCCCATTATATCCAGTTCTGATTTATCTTTGGGTATATATATTTGGAACCGGTATCTTATCCGCGAGTAGGTGGGAAGCTGAACTTTTGTTAAATGTTACTGTAGGTCGTTTGGATTCTGATAAAATTCCATTAAGAAACATTCTACAAGTGCAAAACTGAATATCCGCAATATAGTTCAACTGAAACCAAAGTGATTTCTGGGGTGGGATACAAATAGAACGCTGAAGGCACGTTGTAATTGTACGAGGTACAACCACTGATGCTTCCGGATTTGGAAAAAAAAAATAAAATAAAAAATAAAATAATGATGTCTGTGGATTGATATACTCAATGTAATATCAGAACAAGCATGAAACGCTTATCAAGGCATTTGTGTATTTGATTACCTTCCACACAAAAACTAGCTGTCTTGATTACAGAGAACATTTGTTTCTGTATGAAATTATTGAATACGCATCCAGCTTCTGTACACGAGAAGTAGATGAACTATAAGTCATAGTGCAGTAGCATCTTCTGGATCGTAGCCCATGTGGTTAGGTAAATTGTAGCAACATGACTTTCACTACCACCATGAATGTTCATCAAGCACTGCAAGTCGGATTGTACCCAACAGATTTGCACCGCGTAGCCTAGGTGAGCTAAAATATGCAATAGCTGCTGCAGCCAGGATGCAAAACAAGAAATTTCTCAATGAACAAACGTTGGTGTCATGCAGAAGGCATATCGAATTGCCCGCTGACATTATTACGCTTCCAAAATGGCCGGCTATGCTTTACAGCGTGAAAAGATGGATGGATTTCAAGAACGAAACAAAGCTCACGAACTGCGCGGGGCAAGTGATCTACATGGTTGCACCGTTCGCCTATTTCGCTCAGCTTACTCTACGACCGTAAAATCAACAAGAAGAGGCAACAACAACTGACAAATGAGACTAAAAGAAATGAATGACTGAGCTTGGGTTCCTAGGTGGTATTCGCCGCCTTACGGTATGCCATCTCGCATAGCTGTGGTAATATGCAGTACATAGCAATACTCTATAGTCTCCTGTAATTTGAGTTTATGCTTTGAGGATAGGATGATCAATGGATTGGACCGGAATCGGAGTACTCTTGCGTCATTTTCTACGTATTCGAACATCGCTTAGGACCCCGTGGGGAGAATATTGCTGTTTAGCAAGATGTTAACCTTTGGTGTGTGAAAATAATATTCGTCTTTGAACAGCCAGGGGTCGCAAATACAATGTAAATCACTGCTGGATTACGAAATGATATATTGCACCTGCCAGAGATAGATTGCTACGTCTACGCATTGGCTTTGAGGAATTGCTGAGAGCTATGAATAGCACAGGGCTCCGGCCAAGTTGGAGCCAAAGGAACTGATTTTGAAAAGCGTTCACGTAAAACAAGGTAATGAATGACCTTGCTTGTTTGTGGCATTAAATGATTGCTTCAAAGTGAACGAAAGCAAAGGGGGGGAAGGCGGAGATGCTTGCACTTAATTCTACTCGCCAACTCTAGACACCTAGTAGGGCAACTGACCTGCCGAATCAGAACCACACGATACAGAGTGTTGAAACAATTATCATGTGTTATCTGGTTGGGCAGATAGTTGCTTTTGTGGTTGGCTTTTCAGTAAAGAGAGATTTTGGCAAAAAGCCAAATCTAATCCCTCCAAGAATGCAAGCATGAGATGAGAATAAGATATATGATTGATTGATTGCATGATTGATTGCATGATTGCATGATTGCATGATTGCATGATTGATTGATTGCATGATTGCATGATTGCATGATTGATTGATTGCATGATTGCATGATTGATTGATTGATTGATTGATTGATTGATTGATTGATTGATTGATTGATTGATTGATTGATTGATTGATTGATTGATTGATTGATTGATTGATTGATTGATTGATTGATTGATTGATTGATTGATTGATTGATTGATTGATTGATTGATTGCTTGCTTGTTTGCTTGCTTGCTTGCTACCTTGCTCCTTTGCTACCTTGCTTGCCTGCTTGCTTGCTTGATTTCTGGCAAGTTTTATTGTTTTATTTCTTGCTTGCCCTCTTGCTTGTCAGCATGCTTTTTGATTAGTTGCTTGCTGTCTTGGTTGTTGATTGCTTGCTTGATTGCCTTTTTAAATTGGGTTAATTACTTCAGTGCTTGCTTGTTTGCATGCTTGTTGGTTTGTTGGCTTGATTGTTTGATTACTTGCTTACTCATTTGCATGCCTGTGTTGCCTGCTTGCTTAGTGACTGGCTGGCAGGCTGGCTGGCTTGCATTCTGATTTGCAAATGCACTTAACAAGATATCAAAAGGCAAACAATTTAATTTGAATCTTAGAATCATAAGTGCGATCAATTGATAATTATACTTATTGAGATGGGATAAAAGTAAAGGGGTGTTCTATGTATATTCTAGAATCACTGGCACAACGCCTGGCACGTCACAATATTTCCTTCGTTTTATTATTGGACCTTTAAAGCCAACACAAAATCAACTCACCGAGGACCATAAAAGCATTATTATGCATAATTATTATACTTATGTTATCGGAGCATAAAAATTGGTTCAGATTCTGCAGATCAAAGCACTTTAATGGATCGATTATGCCACATGAGAGCAATGCCCTGTAGACGAGAACAGAGCAGCTTGACCTGTTTTAGCGGCACGTACTAAATAGGCCAAACACCACACTATACGTGCAAGCGGCAACGTACCTTTTCTGATGGCAACAACTCTACGTTAAAGAACTAAGCATTTCTCGATCGCAATTCCACCTGATTTGTTATTTCTCTATAAACCTATTTTTTGACAATGATGTCGTGAGATTTTACTCATTGTCTATTATGCAACAATTGGCAATCTTGTACCTAATGGCTATAATTACACTGCCAAGAAGGCGTAGTCATTATACAGCATTACCTTCATAAGATTACTCACAGCTTATCAGTGTAGCTATGATAATATACGCGCCAACATGACGCACAAATTTTACTTATAGACCTATTTTCACATGATGACGTGCTCAGACGTCAACGGCAGCGTCAATGTGGGCATTGTTTGAGGAACTTCAGTGAATGCATGAAACATATAATATATTATTTATAATTAAACAAAAGGTGCGACTCGGTGGTAGATTTCAAATTAATATAGAGCTGTATGTTGGTATGTTTATGTTTGGATGACAACCAATAACACCAGGCATTATCGCAGCATCATGGAATAACTTTTTGTTAATAAAAAAAAAAAAAAAAAAATCAATATTTGATTATCTAGTACTCCCTTACAAAAACCAATTCACAGATCAAGAGACGCGAATAATATGTGAAACATGGGCCCTTACCCGAACTATTAAAATTTAATCATCATAATAACTTATAATAAAGTTCAGCAGTGATCCGTTGCTATGGCTCCGTTTGGGTGTTAGTTCTCATTATAACACAGTCTGATCAGGTATCGTGGTCAGAGTGTTCGAGAGTAGGAGTCTCCATGATAATTCACGATGATTTTGGTGAAGCATCGAATGACCTCTTTTGCTCATGCACCATGAACCACAAAGGTTGCGTGCCCGTTAAGCAAAGGCAATCTGGTTGTTTTTCTGTGCCGCTTCCAAGGCCTCTATGAGGGATCGAGTTGGAGTATGTATTGTTTGTGAACATTCCGTATGATACTTTAAGTCAAACACTGATGTTATACATGCTGTGTTCATTTTATTAAACCGAGCCCATAAAGATAAAATAATAAAAATAAAACAGTGAAGCAAAACCGAACTAACGCGGTGCCATCGCAACCCATGCGCGCCAATGGAAATAATGATTACGCGGAAATCTCAAAATAATTAATGCGTGTACTGAACGCAACAAAAACGGCGAGGTGAACGACTCTTCGGATATCAAACCTTCCACGACGTGGTCCAAAAACGATATTTCAGATGTCAGCTCGATCAGGCATTCTTACTGAAGGCTGATTATTGGCATGCCGGCATACTGGCAGTTGCAATGTTTATGTCTTTGGTTCTAAGAATAGGTGGGTCACGATTGAAGAGCACCACTTTGAATCTGTGGGTCAAGGTTAGTGACCCGAAGCCCCCCCCCCCCTCCCCACGGTCTGCCCTGATAAATGGACAAAATACTCGAAGTGCACTTAGACCAATATTATCCCCTTTCTTTGTTTATTTTTCCCCCTTTTCCTTGGTCTTTAGAGTAGACATTGCTGGTTATAGCTCATACTCCTACAGGCTGTGGTTTTACCTCAATGTGAACTGCTGTTTGGATATAGAGACCGATTCCACGGACGAATTGATCAACAATCTCGACGGAGAGAGGCTATGTACTAAACAGTCTCAAGTTACAAGCAGAGTTGAGAATTTCCCCTGGGGATTTGATGAAATGAGTTCAGCGGGAAAACATTTGCGTCACCTTGAAGATTTTGGTTCCCCCTGTACCTCAGCTTCCTTTGGATCAGATTTGACCGATAATTTTGGAATCAAAGTAATTGTAATTATAATATTGAATCAACAATATGGCATGCGTCTTACCTGGGCTGGATTCGGCACGAGAGGGATTTGAAACCCTTAATTACAGCTGAGTGGCCCGCTCAGTGTCACTCCAAAATTGTATTTACAATATCTGTCTCTCCCCATGTTTATGCCCCAGCTCCGTTTTATTTCAATGTAAATATGTAAATATCATGAGCAGTATGGCCCAACAACTTCACATCAAAATAACGTTTTCCCTGACAGGCCATTTGTGCAAACATATCATTAAACATAATAGATAATATACCAACACAGGGCTGATCGAAATTTTCAACCTAATCACGTACTTAGCACGTAGTTCCAAAACTGAAGAATATCGATCGTGCATGCGAGTCGTCATTCCAAAACCTCGTTGTCTTTATCCTAGTCATACCCCTCACCCTTTGACTTCTCCATTCCTCTCATAATTCTATGTTCATTCATATTCCTCTTCGTCTTCATCCCTTTTTACATATCTTTTCCGATTTCGTCTTCATCATTCCCAAATTCTGATCTTCGTCGAAATCGACCCAAGAAATATTCTCTAATCTGGGATTTCCGGAAACGACAAATCCTAATTCACGGATATCTGCCTCCAGTGATTCTCCCTCTTCATGCAAATTGACAAAAGCACTTAAGAAGCAAACATCTCGATATGACGGTCAATGACTTTCCCCGAAGCCTTCTTTGAGATGAGATGCACAGCAATGCACAGTAAATGAATATCAATAACTGACTGACAGGCTGAAATGAACGAACTGTCGGTCAATTTAAACTGGAGAGTATCTACACATCCCTTGCCAATGCTATCGCCCCTTTAATCATTATGAATTATTTACAAGCTTCCAGGAAATACCCAGAACTCTATTAATGGTTCTGTGTTTGACGGACTTCTTGGAAATAGGATAGGAAAATGGAAAATTGGAAGACATTAGCTATGATAGATGAGACCATGGAGAAAGATGATCTTAAGTGATTGCGACAGGAGAGGTCGGGGAGGTCAGCGGAGGTGCTTATAATAGGACCACCTGGGCTGCTTACAACAACCTCTAGGGTGGACATGAGGGATTTAGAGCACTTATAGAGAGGTGGGAGTTTGAGGGCGTCAAGATGGTTTAGAACCAGGTATATGCGTTATGAGAAGGTTGCATCGTAAACGTGTGCATCGAATTTGTGTGAAAATATTAGTCTGATGGTATGAGCACCTAATTTAGATCACATATTGACTAGAAATATTTGTAGATACTAGATTGTGTTAGGAAGTGTTGATAGCTCGTGCTGGAGAAGGGCTGTTGAAGGTCTAGTATGGGCCACAGAATTGTCCTTTGATTTTAAGTAAATGTGGAGGCTCGGAGGGCTGATGGAAATAATTATTCGATGTTACTGGGGATCTGATGTATAGCGCTGTTTTAACGGTCTAAATTTAAATTTATTAATGTTGAAGGAAATGAACAATTACTGTCAATCGGGTATTCATGGTGTTCTGAATTTAATTACGGTCAGTCGGATTGTGGACCTTGCAATGCACATAATTATCCAGAACATTCATGCGCATTTACGTGTATAGTCATTCATTATTCTTTGATTAGCTGATTCAGAATATATCCACGTAGTGAAAGAGACATTGATGGCCAGATATTCAATGTCAAATCGATTATGACTACAACTGGCGACGGATATTCGCAAATTCTTAATCGATTTCGGATTGTGTAGTATCTGAACATCTCTAGTGATCTTTATTTCAGATCCAATTATCCAAATAATCATTTATTTTTGTTTCGTCCTCCTATGCGTTCTGCGTTAAATCATGATGTCAATAGATGCTAATTAATAAGCTCAATTAAATACAAGCTAACAATGTTACTTCGGTTCCATTCCATCAAACACCAGACGAATAGGGCAACGTTAGCTGATTGTGGCAATCTGAGATTGACGTCAACTGTTTCAATCTCACTTTGATGAACGAGCTGTAAATCAATCAGAATGATTGACATCGGGTCGCTCGTTCGTTTAGATTAGACCACGACGAAGTGTGATATTTCCCGGGAAAACTGAAATAGTAGATTTCCTCTAAATCAGACAAGATGAAGAATGGGACTGCCAGCGAAATTGGGATTCGGTGACTGGATGTTTTTTTATTCGCGTCTTTTACAGGGGACTTACTAGAAACCTCTCTGCAGTGATTATCAAGAAAGATCCCTATATAATGCGTGGATGTCATCTGACGTGAAGCATCTAGTGTAAATACGAGATCGTTTAGCCGCTTATATGCTTCGTCCAAGCAATATGATGCTATCCACTTCGTTGGTGGCAATTCGTATGTGCCACTTCACAAGATTGGTAGCATCTGTTGTAGCATCAATTGATACAACATATGAGGCCAGTGTGTTTAGCAAATCTACACGGACTAGGGACTCTCGAGTCTCGACAGCCCTCTATAAGGCCCGGCGCGAGCCACGGCTAAGTTACACCGTCCCAACAGCAGGCCAACGTCCTCATGGGAACAAACGCCCACGCACACGTGACTGCTTGACAGCGGCCTTGACCCGAAAATGCTGACCTAGTTCTTTCCCGAGTGCATATCTATTTTTGCAGATGACTCAGCTCTCCGGTTGTCGTACGGCGTAAAGGATTGGAAGTGGGCTTTTATCCCGTAAGACGGGAATTCCATTTTGATCAAATGACAAGCTGAGTCGCGTGACCAAACCGAACTATGTTATGCTGTGAGCGTATTCCCTGAAAGTAACGTATGAGGGAATATTTTATTCACAAGGTCGCAAGATCCACGGGCAACATGACAGGTCCAGGCAATTTCGCTCTATAATAAAGATTCTTGATCGTGACAAATGCGATATGCTGCTCGCAATATACTGTATGCTAAACACAGTTCCTGGAAAGGCTCTGAGTGGAGTGAACATGCAGACATGCAGATAGGCAACCAACTAGACACCCTGTGCTTTGTCTGCTGATGCAATGGGTCACGGAATTGTATCAAATTCAGATAAACAGAAACTGCATTCAGGTAGAAAAGCAACAAAAAAGTAGAAAAAAGTGCAACCAGAGAGAGATGAGAAGGAAATGTGTTGCACTTGACAGTTACACACGGGAAGAACATAATTATTAAACGTCAACACAAGTGAAAAATGAAATTTTAGGCCTTGGTTCGGGCACATAACATATCATTGTCATTTTCGAGCCATTTGCGGCTTTAAAATGCTTATTTAATGAGATAAAAAGTCTCGTGTCCAACTCTCTCCGGGGTCTTCTGACGTCATATTACCCCACCCTAAACCCTAGGATACTATAGTTTTTTTTTATCGACACACTTACAATTCCATTTAATGTAGAATGTAACCATCAGCTAGTATATTAATTATAACGCTATGCAAAGTACACCTGAGAATGAAGAAATAATTATTGACTCGAACAATCGACCACATAATTATTGGCAGATAAATTGGCAAGAATACTGAATTATAATGTTTTTGTATCCGTTTTTATTGTTAAATTGAGTGAGAATCAGCCCTATAACTCAATATAGGGTTAATAACTTAAGATTTTAGTTCATTCGTTACAATAGCAACCTTTTTTGGCTCGGATCGCCTCGCGGAATCACCGGGGTCTTATGACGTCATTCGCAGCTCCACTAGTGGCAGATTTATGAACCAGACCGATTTGGTGAGAGAATGAGTATGCGCTGTTGTGTCTCTTTTAGAGCATGAAAATGATGCCAGGAAACTTTTAATTGCGCTATAATTATTAATTAGGGTGTAAATTTTGTGTGAATTTGGCGTTACATCGGGCATTACGATTGATCTTTAATATGCATGAATTTAATTTCGTCTAGAATTCTAAGGTCGTAATTAACTGGTCATCAAAGAAAGCATTTTCGGTGTTCGCAAGTGCAGTGGCGAACGATGTTGAAGGCTGCAGTTGTCCTGCAACAGGTCGCACGCCAAGTGGGTTTTCACTCGAGAACAGTCGCAATTATCGAGAGACCAATCCATGCGATGATGATCCTAGCCTCTCGTTCGTCCAAAGGTCGCTGTCCGGTCACCCCAACCTAAAATGAGGCAGCATTCATGCACCACACGCAGCAGCCCCGTCTGTCTACCAGCAGTCACAGGCAATGAGTAGGCCCTAAGTGACGTCACAATCACGCGGCATTCAAATGCATCTAGATGCGGAGGATTGGAGATTTTGGCTTGCTGGTAGTATTCAAGAGTAGAACTGTTTAAAAATAATAATACAAATATATGCATTTAAAACCTTGGCACACTTAATAACTGAAAAGTAGGGCACTTCACCTGACGCCACCATTGACCTTGTTATTTGAATTACTGATTCAATATTTAGTTCGTCAACGTCCCTCAACGGCGCATAATCAATCAAGTACGTACGTAGCCATAATTATGTTCTGTGTACGCAGCAGCAAGGAAACGGGAAAGGGAATGGGAAGCTTCGTTACCAACTGCTGCAGGTGTCATGTTATGGTCTGTCCATGATCCATGGCCTATTCCTCCTGGTTGAAGGATGACTTAATAGTTAAACAACCAGAAGAAGACATTGGTTAGGTATTTGTGAACAACACAACTTTATTTTCATGGTGCCTGGATGCAAAACACTTGTCATTTGAGAGGAAACTGTCTAACGACCGGATAGATTCAGGTGGCATAATTTGAGGTTGCGCTAATAGTAAGCATAGCATCAGACTGCAGGTGGCAGAAGCTATGAATTACCTGAGGTACATGTACCTGTAATGGGTCACTGAAAGTTGAATGTGCAATTCAAACACCTGTGTCCGATTTCAGGAACGTATAGTTTAGCTCGGTTTAGAGTTTGGGTTAGATTACCTACATTTTTGGGGCTAACCCGCGTAAAGCGGCCAGTCCGATTTCATGAACATGGTTCAATCAGAAAATGGCCGATATTCTCTGCCGATGCTGACGAGCTACAAAAACCCAGAATATATGACACTCACAATCTGTAATAACAGTAAAGATTCGGACATAATATGTCGTAGAACTCTCTAATGTTCGTTATTTATCATATTTTGATACATTATAGTTTATTTAGTAAATAAGTACTCTTGAAATCTCTAAGCAAAGGCGCTATAGTTTTACGGCTGCCATGGTCGCTGAAGTGCGTTATGATTACCTGCAAGAGTTTTAAATCGATTTAACACCGGTGTCACAGGGCCCGATGTCATAAACGTTGTTTCGCCCGGTTTAACTTTAACCAGGTTAAGCGGATTGGCTATTACACGAAGTTGCTCGATTCAAGAATGATTTTACTTTTTACAAAACGCTCGCTGAAGATGTCCGTTTCACTGTTATGTTCATTTCGCTGCTCGACAGCTGGCACAGTACTCCCCCCCCCCTCCGAAAAACTGCACATACACACACACACAACAACACATAGGTAGCACACCCTAGTCCACGAACGCGGGTTTCAGCCGATCTGACGATACCCAATCAAGTTTTCCTTTGATCTCGAGTTGATAAGACTTGGTGCGCCTTTGGATCACTGCATATGGTCCTTGGTAGGGAAGCAGTAGAGGAGAACGAACGCCAATGATGTAGGCTTCTTGTGCTATATATATATAGTATAGCCCAATGATCGAACTATGCAAGTACAGGATATATTTACTCCGTGTAATCTGTAATTGTGTTCAGGACAGGGAAGTTCGACTGGTGTTCTTAAACGATAAAAAAGGAAAGCCAATTTCGATATTAAGTTTTCATATGCAGTGTCTCAGCAGTAGTAACGACATTAGAAAATTGGCCAGCAATCATTGTTTTTATGGCCACATGTATTCTGTCATCAATGAAGATATACATTTATGTTTTGTTTTAAATTCTGCTCTGTTGTGTTTCATATTTGATGACTCTGTTAATGTAAAAAAATATAATAAAAAAGGCCACAATTATAAAGCGACGGTTACTGAATCGTCATCCCTTAGAAATCTTGGTTACATAAGAGATGGCTTGATGTTTTTATAGTTTGAAATGACCAATGAAGACTTTCTGTGTGCCCTCAGACATTTCATTAATATTTTAGGATATAGCTTTATGATGTGTGTGTGTGTGTTTGGTTTTTTTTGTTTTTTTTTTGTATTTTATTTTTATGTTCGATTTTTCTTTCCTTTTTCTTTCACTTCTCTTTCGCATAATCTTATATATTTAAACGAATAAATTATTATTACCATTATTGTTATCCTTATTATTACTAATGTCACAGAGCAAGACAAGTTTGTGGTTTTCACGACCCATAAAGTTCAAATCCATTCCGTTGTGCAGCAATTCTTAACCGGGGATACATTATATTATTTTTGGTACTCACATATAAGGTTTTTTTATCCTACAAACCTGACATCCTGGCCACCCTATGTCACACGCTCAAACCCATGTAGGTGTTCCTTCCCCTCTTGCACGAGAGGCGAAGGAACTATTCTGTGGTCGGCGATCAAGTGAACCAATATGATTTTTGAGTAGGAAGTTTGTTCTGATTCATAAATAAACAGGATGTCCGGATTTTTTTCAGCCCTATTTTTTATAGGCTGACAAGGGTGTTAAGTTTCCATGTGAGTACGAGAAAAATAACAGATAGTAATGGTAACAATATGTATTTAAATACACTGTTATGGTGAGTTTATTCTTTGGGATTTGATATTATTACATGTATAACCCGCAAGAAAAATCCAATTCGGGAAATTTTACAGGCTCTGCAATAATCAGCAAACTAAAGAATATTACAAAAACATGGTGAGCAAAGTAGGTTCAGTCATACGCTACATTTTTCCTTTGACTTATGTCTGACTTATGCCGATCGTGTGGTTCATTTGGTTTAGTAGCCTAGAAGCGTTGACTGACAATGTTTATGCTCACCAAGCGATGAAAGTCAAGTGAAATGTTTACATTAGCGATGTCATATGATCGAAATGAGAACAGAAGAGTGGCTTGATTAAGTGGATAGAGGAAACATTGTCTGTCTTCAAGTCGAAATTCCAGAAGGTGCGAACCAACTGATGAGACCTCTGGATGGAGAATGGGCAATTAGTTAGAGAAGGAAGATGAGGGAGGAAAGGGTGAAAAAAAGAAAAGGGGTGGGCAGGTAGAGTGTGTTAATGAAAAGGAAATAAATGGAGAGTAGAAAGGGAAGAGATGGGGATGAATAGGAGAAAAACTAGGGAAAACGTGGTGTACCAAAAATAGTCAGAATTCATGCAATTCAAGTGATTAACAATAAAACAATGTATTGGATAGGCTTTCGGAATAAGACAAAAACTATTGATCCAAAATTGAGAAACATAGGAAAGTAGGGAAAGGAAATAAGAAAGAGAAGGGAAAATAAATGCTAAAACTTATGAAGACTTAAGCGAGAAAACTAAGAAGACAGAAAAAATGGAAAGATAACTAAAAAAATGTGAAAGGAAAGAAGACACAAGAACAGCAACCAAATGGAAACAATTTAACAAACAAAACATAAAAGAAGATTAAAAATCAAATAATAGAAGTTCTAACTAGATCAGCGTCAATGAACTAATGGATGAGCTTTAGGTTGAATGAACTGCACAGACATTCAGGTGGGTTTAATTGCCTTCGTGTTGTTTCCAACGACCTCGCATATCTGGGGGTTGCCTTGCCCTTCAGGTACTCCCACAGCAACATGTGAAAATGTGAAACATGGGCGCGGTTATTTGCAGTGAATGTACCAGGGCGTTTGTTCATTCACTACAAATTGCCAGATATGTTTTATCGGATATCCGAATCTGGGAAAATACTGTAACATTTTAGGATATCTAACAGGCGTTCATTATCCGATTAAAGATATTCTTCAATTCACCTCTCGGGTGCTCTTGTCACATAAAACCAATATTTGCTTATCTCTGTTGTGCATCAAGGCAGGATTTATATAGCGCAAAATGTACAATTATATGATAAAGTTTCTTTGCGTTCAACATAGAAGAAAATCACGTGCATTACTAAAGAAATGATGCACAAGGTTTAGAGACTTGTGTGTGAACAGTGCGATTTCATATGTGAGAAACCCATGGCAAGACCCCGTCCTTTTCCTAGTCGAAAACCTCACTGCACTGGAAGACCCTGAGACGTGATATTTACATACATAGAATGCTAAGATATGAATTAAAATATTAAGCAAAGTAACAATGACGATACATAAAAGTCTTCAATTTCTTCTTGAAGGACGACCATGGCTGTGGCACTCGTAAATCTCTTGGTAGAGAATTTCATATCTTGATTTCTTCACCATCGACCGTGCCCCGTACATTTTTTTTGAAGGATGTGTTTTCAGCATATAGTTCATTACATATTCTACATAACGTATCTCAACATATATAATGCTTATTATTGCACGTACCATATGAAACATTATGCACTTAATGATGAGTGACCTTTACCAATACCGGGAAATCCACTATATTTATATTGTGCTTATAATAATTGGTGGTGGAGGTAATAGACTCTTTTAACCAAGCAATATTCGATGCTCAAATGGATTTTTCAAAAGTATATAAAGCAAAATATACCGAATAGAAATAGAAACTCAAAACAACAAATGTTAAAACACCGTCAACCGCGAAAAAATCTGTTGAATTTTCAAAGTAAAGGTAAACGGCTCCACCCAATCCGATCGGATGATACGGGCGCCATGCACTCGATCGTCACTACACTCTTCTTCCGACGACGCCTGAATTCATATCTCATTTCTCGCACACACGGCGCAGAGCTCCCAGCCCTTTGAGTTGAATAACGAGGAGGTTTGTGGTGAGCATGGGTCAGTTCATCTCGATAATTCGCTCCCCTAGGTAGCAGGGTTCAAATTTCGAACATTCCTACTCCGGGGCGAGGGAATAACTATATTCTGACTGGCCTGAAAGCATCTTGATTAGCGCGATATTTGGGTAAAAAAAGCATAACATAAATGCAGCCAATGCACTCTTTATTTTCCCCGACAGTAAATTGCTATATCTATAGGTGCATGAAACAAGGACTACAGTGCTCAGTCTCCCAGAGTCCGAACACTGGCCATGCACAGAAGTTTCACCCAAAGGAGTGATTATTCCGTTTTGCAATCGTTGATATTGTTCATAAGTTGTTCAAAACGTGTTGCATTCCTTTATGCGGAGCATAGCAGCTCGCCGGAGTCACCCTTCAATGTAGTTTATTAGTATAGCCTTGCGATCCTCATTAAACGTCCTTATAGAACATATGGTAATATGCTACCCCTCATATGCGACGAAAACCCATTTGAACGACAGCTTTACAATAGAAGCATTCGTTTCATGCAATCCCAACACATGTCTTGTAATCATATCATTCAAAATGCATATACCGGTATTATCTTGTACGTGCCGGCAGCTTCTCACCAAATACAATTCACTCTCATTTTTTTTTCTCAAATTGACCATCTAAATAGAAACCAAATTATGTCCATGAAACTTTCCAATAAATATGATGCAAATATCCAGGATATCACACACGCAAATTTATTTAAAGATTTATTGTACACGAGAAATAGATGTAAATACAAAATAACGTTTTTAAGTAAAATTGAAATAAATTTTGCCTTTGAACTCAATTTGTGTATATACCAGGTGTAATATGTAAGCGGATTTGTCTGCTTGTTAATTTTGGTCCTTTGTTTCCGTTCATTTTTTAATTTTTTTTTTTTTTTTTGTATACTGTATCATACGGAAAAAAAATATTTTTATTGAGGCGATCCGGCAATAAACATAATTATGTCTCGAAATTGATCATTAAATTTACCACACCCTTCCTACAACCACAAGCCTGAATTTTAGCTGGATTATTTAATAAGAGAAAAATTCCATCAGCCGCCAAAGATAACAGAAGATTGATGTTAAATGCTAAAGAATCCAAAGAGATTTTTGGGACTTTCAGTCACTGAATAGTCAAATGGCCTCCTTCTCTCCGAAGGTACGGGCGACCTGGAAATATTTCTCGTTTGCGTCTATTTGTACTATCATCATTATGACAATCACATAGTAGTAGTGGTTCAGTATTCACCTGTCACCGCTTCATAATGAACGCATATAATCAACGCTTATTTAACGGTAATAGTTTGATTAAGGTTAACGCCGAGAGATATAAAGCAGTGATCTCCTGCAATAACACCACAAAGGGTCGATTCATTTTACTCATCTCTGGGGATCTTCCAGCAACGCCCACTCATTTCATTATGTGGTATAGGACAATATTTTCTCGAGTCATTGCATTGACACATAATAAACAAACGGGTTTTTGTTACTGGCAGACACTCGTACCATCGACTTGTCTGGCAGGAAAAAAATTACAGAGGGTGAGTAAGCGCAGACAATCTCAAATGAGGTGAAATCGGTGGGAGGGTAGACAGGAATTAATGAAGGGATTCGTGAATCAGCACTGCGGTCGATGCACTTCATGTAGGGTATAGGACCGTTAGTATCCGCACACCAACCCCTCTATCGGGCAATGTCGATCACATCAGCGATGATGGTATCCCCCGATCGTAAGCCTTTGCATTGGGATCGACAGCCAATACCCATGCTAATGCCTCCCACTCGCTGCTTAGAATGCAATGAATTCAAGCCCCGTGTCATTTAGACAGATTTTGCTGTATCTATTTGGGTCAAGCTTTCTGATCCGCTGACGTCAGATGTGGGCTCAACGTCTGTCCGTCAGAGAGTCGGGCATTGTATAATTACATACTCATATACTGCTTACGGCGGAGTTGGTACAACTATCCCACAAAGATCTCATCATCAGTCCATCAGTTCGCTGAAACCGAATCTAGACTTATGAATTTGTTGTGTTGGTCCACAAGACCCACAACCGAAAGCCCATCCAATCCATCAAAGTCTATTTCTGGCTCCGATCTCATTTTGGAGTCAATGGCCTCCTTCCGGGGGCATTGAACTCTAAGAGGAGAGCACACTGATACGTATTAATGCATCATTAGTGATAACACAAGTTTTGCTCCACTAACGTCACAATTATATTAATTTCATTTGTATTTCCCCTCATATATTTGTAATGATGAAATTAGTAATAACCATTTTAGCTCAAATTAAGGTCCAAAGTATATGTGGTTGACCCATGGGAGGCAAGACGCTGTGTAAAAATAATTCCATCATACCAGTAATTTGCGTATAATTGATCATTGTTGTAATTATTCAGTTAGCAAAAAAAAAACTATATATAAATTATTGAAATAATATCAATAATAGGCACCATCCCATACTATTGGCTGTCAAGTTGCAACTCTACATGTCTGAAAAGGCCTCGAGTGCGCTTATCGGTGGCGCTGCCTTCGGGTATGGGTTCCGTATCTCGTGCATCTATCCTGCCATAAAGCGTGTTTTTGGGCCCCTTCCCTCGATTCTTTGCCTGCATGATGCCCATAAGGAGCGACATTTATGTTATCTGCGAATGCTTTGCTTGCACTCGGCGAACTTGCCATGGTCGGACGTTGGGCTACGTGAGTTTGGTATGATCTAGATACGAAGCCAAGGTTGAACCCGACAGACCCATGCTAAGACGTTGCTATCTCTGAGTGGAAGAAGTAACCCACGCGTCTTGTGCGGGTCTTCAGGTTTCTGGTTCAGTGAATATGCTGTTGAATGCTGTGATGGTATAGCTATTATAGCTAGTGGCAATTATTAGCTGGTATTATTATTAGGTTTTGTCACAATTGTACGTTCAATTATTTACTTCATTGGAGTTCATTCGAGGCTTATATAACTTGGAATCAACAGCTAATTTCAACCTTTTGGGGTATGTCAAAGATTTTGGAGCTTCGCTAAGATTGAACACTCAGCGATTTTGCGTCATAACGCGACGGCAGCGCCACCCGACGACGACGATGCTGAGATTTAACTGAGCGTCTGCTTCCAATGTTATTGTTATGGCAAAACGACCGACGGCAGGACAATTTTGCGGAGCAATAAACTGTAAAAATAATCGGAGAGACTGTCCAGGATTGCTATTCTTTTCATTCCCAAAGAATGGAGAATAGTTTGTGATATTTTATATGAGTTGCCAGTGTGCGAAACCCATTAATGTATTAGTTTTTCCTGGTGACCTGTATGTCACTCGGATTTGAACATGGCAGAAAGCGTCGCTGCTGTCATGAAATTAAACAACATTTGCATTGGCTTTTGCTAATTATTTCGAGTCATTTTCACTTTTAACTTCTCTAATATCATATTGAACGTTCTATTTGCTAAGCTGTTCTCGTGCTATAGTGAGGTTAACAATCGGGGGAAATACGCGACGCTTTCCCGGTGTGAAACAGCTGATGTTAGGAGACACAGGAGTGAATTATTTGCTCGACTCTCTCATCGAGTCGGCGGCTCGATGAATTGCGCAAAACTATGTCTTGATTGTGAAATGAGATTATCTGGTCTATATGACAAATCCGACTCTTCTCGCGTCTTTCTAGGATTCAAGCAATATGCCGGCTTGCAGGAGAGGATTGTGTATTCCATCCCAATACCTGTGTTCTCTCATTCAAAATATAGATCATAAAATGTCAAACATAATTGAACAATTATTATGTACTAGTGATCTAAAAATAAAGTTCCTTGCCTCAAAGTTAAGCGTCCTTTCAAATAGTGTACCTCATGCGAATCCCTCGATCTCTTATTACATTTGACAATAAATATTAAATTACACCAATTGCTCAGGTCTACGGTGGCCGGGAGAGGACACGTAATAAAATATTTTAAAACTCAATTCACACAAGTTTTAAATTCATGGAAATGAGTTTTAAAAGTCACTCCCCGGTGTTTTAAAGTCATTCCCCGTGAATAGAATGCCATTCGTATTTTCTACTCAACTAAAAGTGCGCATCATCGTCAAATCGACACTGTCAGGTCGACCTTTTTTTCAATGTGGGATATCGCTTAAATAATTTATTAAAGGCTGTATTCGCCTTGCTGTCGTTTTGCTGAAGAGGTTGGCGAAAAATATACGCTTCTAGGTTATTTGTAACAGATTCTACGGATTTTTCAAAATAGCTCATAACTGTGAAAAACGCCATTGGTTCCCTGGTCATATATATAATGAATACCAAATATATAATATGAAAATACCATATATACAATCAATACCAAAATAGGGGTGAATTTTCATCGGTGTGTGCCGGTGCTTCTTTTCAGAAGCGGCAGAGACCAGTGAAGTTAACTGCTCTGCGCTCAACGATCTGACATTCGTCGCCGCTTGGGGCGCTGCTTCGCCGTGCTAACCATTGCTTGAATAAGGAGTGTCTAATCTTAACAAAGCTCCAGAATTTTTGGGTATGCCCAGTAATTCTCGTTATGTGCGTACACGCCAACTGATTTGATATCAGTCATTTGAAAAGAAAAAGAAAGACAAATTGGAAGACAAAATATATTTGACATATATTGGGGTTACCCTGACTGTTAACGGATGGTGTAGCAATTCGTGGAAACAATTCTTATAATTAAAAATTCCGCTCCACGTGTACTCTCAGACACGTATTAACGCACAACACAACATACGTTTTCTCACCACCCGGAGTTATGTCTGATAGTCATAACGTGAAAATATAGTGCTTCAGAACGTTTAAATGACGTTATGAATTATGTGTTATTCACTTGTTCACTGGTTTCCGGCGCTACTGAAAAGAAGCACCGGCACACACCGATGAAAACTCACCCCCATTTTGGAACATCCATTTCACTCGATTTCACTGACGTCACTCGGATTCCCAAGATGGCTCACAAGGCGAGGCGAGTGAAAATGATTTCACAGTATTTGCTGAATACGACCAGTTGACTAAATGTTACTATAAATAGCAGCCAATGAGGTATACCACCTGTCATCGGTGTGTGCCAGTGTCATTATAAATATATATATGACCAGGGAACCAGTGAAATTCACTTGTTGCTTCTCCGAACGAGATTGTGAACAATCATTGTGACTAAGTATTGTTTGGGAACATTTACAATTCAAGGATACGGTCATCATTCTCCGTTCCCATGAATGATGGATAGAGTTACCGCTATTTTTCTAGCTTCTTTGAGCGTAGAAATAATAATAATAATAATAATAATAATAATAATAATAATAATAATAATAATAATAATAATAATAATAATAATAATAATAATAATAATAATAATAATAATAATAATAATAATAATAATAATAATAATAATAAATAACTTTATATCCAATTGGATTAATTTTCTATCCTTCCTTTTTAATGTGCATCAATTTTCATTGTGCGAAATAAACGTTTATATATATATATATATAACAGTTTTAATACTGGTAACTACACACCTATAATCACCCTGGCTGTCATATTGCCTCATTCGTAGTTAACGCTAGCATCATCATGATATTTATTATTACATAATTATACATTAATCACGATAAGCTGGGTGAAAAAATACACAATTTGGACCATGAGGGTAGATTAAAACAACGAATTATACAAGCAGAGTATAAACAAATCAAACAGAGCAAAACCATAAATGAAAGATAAACTGGGTATACTTAACCGACTGAGCTAAACTCAGTCTAAATCAGATGCCATTGACCTCGATCTTCACAGCCTCCCACTGCTGACATGACCCAGCAGGAGAGGAGACCAAGTGGACCTTCGCACCCAGCCACCTCGACACTCGACAGATCAGAACCACTTCCGGCGCCCGTCTTGTTTGGCCCTTGACAACGTCTTGCGTCACGGCAGCATTCCGCAATATCTTGAAGTAGGACATTTATACCGAGTGTTGATGAGAATCAAATCGCAGGCTGCTTTTTCTCACCCGTCCACCCCCGCTGAGCTTTCTCAATATTTGCCCATGTGTTCATTCTCACGTTGTCATTTGCGTTTATAGACTCATCGATACGAATCATATGATGGCTTCCGCCCACGTCTTTCTGCTTTGCTTCAAAACGAACTTTCAGAAATGTCTATGTCAAACTTGATGCTTCTTGTCCAAAAGCTATGCCAAACGAAAAGCCAGGATATCCTCCAGTCTTTATTCCAGACCAATAAAACTGTTCACATTGTCTGCCTTTCATGTAGGCCTGGTACATAAGTGAATGGTCCAAAGGGGGGAATAATAACTATGAAGTTGTAACGTTATCCCCTTGTATTGAACTATACGCCGATGCAGATATAGTATATTATGTGATCTCACCAATGTTATAGAATCCTGTCCAGTTTAGTTCAGAACAAACTATCACCTCTTCGGATATTTTCTTAATTAAATAAGCTTTTCGTGACAATCATTATTATCCATGTGTCTGTAAAAAGGGACGTATCAAGTTTTGCACATAACCGTAATAAAAATTTCCCTCAATAGCAGACCAGCAATATAAACACAAAGGCTCCGTTGTGTATTATAGCCACCCACTGTATTCATTAAGAGGGATATTACATGTCTGGCGACACTTCGCCGCCTACGACTGGATAGTAGCCACCTCCCAGTAATGCTGATACATGCGTTCCAATCGACAATTTGGCATATATTGGTCGCACTCGCATATAGGATAAGATATCATAAGATGATTTTTAATAATGATTTATAAATGCCTCCTTTGCGAAGTATATATATAAGGGTTGATCGAAAAGTTCTCGGCCTAACATAGCAGGCGTGAACACAGAACGCTGAAATTTGGCTTGAATATAGATTAGCTTTTCAGATGAAAATTTGCAATCAGTGAATTTCCCAGAAAGTCATGTGATCACCTTTGACACCTCTGGCTCCAATTTGAGTGTAGCAGGGGTCGCATTTCGTCAAAATGCGGTAGACTAGTGATTTACACGCTAATTTATAATCGATTTAGACCATTAATCACGGATGAATATTTTCGATATTTTCATGATAGACGCATCAAAACAATAAAAAATAAAGGTGTTATAAACATTTTGATGAAAGTATTATAAAATGGTAAAATGAAATCCAGAAGAGAACACTAGTACTAGCCTTTACTTTTGTTTCTTCAGGTAATTAAACGTTAATTAAAACCGGAAAACATAAAATTAATTTCACAATTAATTGTCGGATACGTGTTCATGTTTATTTGCATTTATGTGCCAAGTTTTATCAAAATCATTGGATCCAAAACGTGTCCCGTAATCCTTTTGTGGTACTTTTACGTTTCGGCAAAATTTTTCGTTATCAGACGATTCGGGTTCAATGTTTTCTTTTCGCGAACAAGCACCACTTATTCCTTTTTGTGCGATTTTGTAGAATTATTTTAGGAATATGAATATTATTAAATCATTGAAATTGAGCGATATAATAATCCACATCTATGCATAAATATATAGATACAGCCAGTATCCAGCCTCTAACAAATTCTCAGAGACCAACATTTATAATGATATATAATAAACTAAATTAACAGATTGACAAAATTGTAAGACAATAAGTATTTTCCACATTTCATAAACATATGCATATGTAACAAAATGATTATTTTACACGGCTGACTGGCTTCCTTATCGAATTATCAATATGCGCGGGTGTTTCCGTATGCACCTCTTTTTCGCAATTTCCGAATAACTGAATTTACGGTTGTCGGAATTCAATTTAAATTTCATCACAGAAATGGCAAAAAACAAGCACTGTACTGAACTAAAATCAGTGATCAGATGTTGTGAAAAAAGTGTTATGAGAGGGTTGGCGCCCGAAATAAGGCCTTGACAGTGATGTCTGTGGGAGTGCGCTCAAACAAAAAGTTTGTTATGCCAGGGAAATAACAAAGCTACTTCTGATCTTATGAATGGGTACTCTACCTAACCTCCAAATTCCATGTCTCTAGTATTGCGCGTTCTATGTCAGGCCGAGAACAACCCTCGTATGTGCAGTTGAACATCACAAGTAGTACCAGACAATGCCAGACATCTCCAGAATGGATCACTTTATGTTGTGGATTATAAATAACTTCTCTTCTAAACGTAACAATACAATTAGGAGACAAATAACAAATGCAAGAAGTGAATGCAAGTAGTGAATATAAACAGACTAACAAAAAGATGAGTCATTTTACAAATGATTTACAATTATTACCTTTATCAAACAATCAAAATATTTATTAAAACAAGTGAAGAGGATGCTGGTTAGATCACTGTGGAACACCACGAGGACACTGTTATATTGTCACAGCTGACAGGGGCACCGGATAGCTCAATCGGTTTAAGCGACTGACTGCAATCCTATGCCGACCGTCGGGGTCGAGGTCCCGGGTTCGAGACCCGATCAGGCCACGGGCGTTATGATTGTGAATTATAATTATAATTCGTTATAATTGTAATCCTTCGGTGACTCTGCAGTGCTGCCCAAATGCGTAACAGGTCCGGGCGCTGTGTACTACTGTCTATGGTGGTATGCAGGATAAAGAACTTATGAATCTTATGCTGCCTTTTGAACCTGTGCTGGAGACGGATCTTTCTGCTGTGTATGCCTTATGAATCAATACTGGAGACAGATCTTTCTGTTTTGTATGCTGGATACATATCTTTTTGCTTTGTATGCCATATGAATCAGTGCTGGAGACAGATCTTTGGTATCAAAATGGCTGACGATGATTTTCTATCATCTCCTAGTATATATCTCACGCGTGCTTTGTGGATAATTATACACAAGGTTTTTTGTGTGTATTTTCTATTACGGTATATCTAGATATTTTCATTTAAAAAAAAAAAAAACAAACAAAAACAAAACAAAAACAAAAACAAAAACAAAAAAAACAAAAAAACCCCAGATATTTTCCTTAAACATTTGCTTTATTAATTATGTGTTCTTCTTTGCTATACGTATTATAAATATATTCTCTCGCTGCAGAGTTCGTTCCTTTCTTTTTGTTCTTACACAACTCCTAGCTGCTGTAAACGGAGTAGGCGTTCCATATACACAGCTGTATACGGAGCGCTCGCACTTCGTATACAGCTGCTGTATACGGAACGCTTTCCATTTAATCCTTCTGTACATCGTTACACGTGTCTTTTGTCTGGCGCCCGTATCACCCAAATGGGTTGAGTGGAGCCGTAAAACCCCATCACTCACTCGTGTCTTTTTTTTCTTTTCTTTTATTTTTGTTATGTATATCATTCTATATTTTCTTCCATTATTCACAGGCAGTAGCATTGTATATCAACTTATACGGGTGACAGTAAACCTACTTAACTTCTTGCACTCCTTTTTAAAAAGCCAAATATGTTTTTAACAATTAAAAAAATTGCAACGAATTTCATATACGCACTTACACCTGCTTTTGTTCCACGATCTGTGCAGGTAGTGGGTGCCTTGTTATAATAATGTGTGTGTTTAGCTTCATGTAGAAACAACCCTCTGGTGTTGTTATTTGAGGGCAACCCTTGATTAATTAATTAATTAGCGGATAAGCATAATCAATGCCTATATGTGCGTACAGACAAGCATATTTATCATCTACCTGATAGTGTACCTGCGTATATTCAAGGTTAATTTCCTCCTGCATAATTAATATTTATCAGTAGCATTACACAATAAACAAAAATTATTGGTTAGTTATATACGTTATATTCATCATGAAGCTCACATATGTTCATCACGATATTCATGTTAATCTTACTCCCCTGGAGGAACGATGGGAACCTGCATGAGCAAAAAATTTCCGGCTGAACGCAATACAAGTTTTACTTCGTCTTATAAGCATATCATGTCTTGAACTGTTTGCTTATTTTAACATCAAATCGGCCTGAGATATGAATCGATAATAATGGTTGATTAGCAAACAATATAATTATTATGTCGCCAACCTGATGAAAAGCACATAATTCGTACACGGATTCACAATGCTGTTGTGGGTGGACCTGGCTTCAACAATTCACAATCTCAAGAGTTTGGATTGGAATCGAATGAAACATGTACCATTCGTATGCAATATCCAACGTATTTGGCATCCATTGATAACTATAGCACCGGACATATATTGACATATGAGATGTACCATTAACATTTAATTAGCATTTTAAAACGGTCATACTTAATGTCATGCACCAATGTTCAGTGGGTGTTTATTTTAGAATTATTTTTACTTTGCTATTTCGTCAATATTTAGTGATATGCTCAGGTGAAGTGCGCTCATTATATTTATAAGTCTATGCGTGAGGGTGATGTACTTTCTGAAATCAGGTCATCGACCCACAATATAACTCCCGACGATTGAACCCACTTTCAGTCTGGTGACATGTCTGTGCACTTCTTAACACACATAAAAAGTAGTGCAGTGCCCCCAATGCAAAGTAGTTCGATCCAGACTTCTTCTAAATCTCTCTGTTCCTTGGCCTGCAACAGCAATGAATATAGTTCCTACCGAACAATATCGACTGAATTCCTCAGCGGAAGCTGCGATGTGTTCATCATAACGTCTTGGTATAATTGTTCTGCAGTATTCGATCAGCTTGCTAAAATCGAAGTGTTGTACACCCCACTCAATTATAACACAGGCAAACTTGATTTGATAATGTTTTTATTATTATAATTATAATTATTATTGTTTATTGTTTATTGTTTATTATTATTATTGTTTATTATAATTATTATTATAATTATTATTGTTTATTATTATTATTGTTTATTATTATTATTGTTTATTATTATTATTATCAATATTATTATTATTATTATTATTCTTATTACTCTATAAAAGTGTTGAACACCCCATACATTTATAACACAGGTAAACTTGATTTAATAAATAATAATTATTATTATTGTTATTATTGTTATTATTGTTATTATTATTATTATTATTATTATTATTATTATTATTATTATTATTATTATTATTATTATTATTATTATTATTATTATCACTATTATCATTACTCTATATATATTCTTAGACATATATTCTTAAACTTACGAAGAACCTCACGCACAAACAGTTGAAGCTTTGTAAATCCTTAAAACACGTCAACATCACAGATGAGTCACAGAAAACAAAAAGAGATAAAAAAACATCAATGAATTGGAAAAAAAAATCCAAGCTTTTTTTCAACCATTCAATCACTTTGCCACCAGCTGTCATCTTCATACCATTTGCAACGACGCATAAAGACTTGCGAAAGACATAAGGTCACAAATATAATAAAAAGAAATGGTGATGGTTTGCTCCGATGAGCAATCATAACATTGTTGTGCTTTCGACCGATGCTTTTGAGAAAATTTCAAAATTCATATTATTCACACAAAACAAAAATCTGAAAAATAGAATAGGAACATACGTTACAAAGAAGCAGAGAAAATTCGACCAATTGATACATGTGGTAACTACATTCGATTAAGTAGGATAGTATAAAGACAACGCTTCGTTTATTATTATTATAATTTTTTTGAATAGGCAAACCTGTGCCTAGAGATAGATGTAAGATACAAAGGAGACATCGATACGAATAAGAGATTCAGTAAACCTGTTGAATTAAAAAAACTTAGGGGAAAAATAACAAAAGCAAAGAAAAAGTCCACTCTTTGACTAATAAAACCACATCCTCAGTGAAAAGGTTAATTTACCAAGAGATAACTTCCCTTCTCGTTAATGTTCAGGTCGTTTAATATACAACTGATACTACCTTATCTCAATTAAAGAACACAGAAATATATCCACCAAAGAAGCAAACATCAGATACAAATTGTATCGTGTCAGAACAGCGATTATGCAAGCAAATACATGACTGACAGTATATTGTTGTGCAAACGTCTTTACCCTCACGGCGATAATTGCTTTCGTGATGTTTTTACCTCTAATCTTACTTGAGCACATTATTATATCGCAACCCTTCTCTCGTTTGAGATCGAAACTAATACACCACATAAGAGAGCGAAGAGGGGGGGGGGCTAGGGGGGTAGGGGTGCACACTACAATTATGAATAATGAATGAATACGTGCTTGCCATTTGCAAGTTCCAATTCACAACTATTCGATATTGGCAGCATAATAGTATAGCTTTCATAGTTGAACAAGGCATTGGAAGTAAACCAGCAGCGAGTTAAGTGCCAACGCCATTGGACAATTGTAAAGGGGTATTGAATACTGATAAGATACTCTAATATTTGCAGTCAGAATATACCATAAATAATATTACAACTAGTTATTGACTAGGACTGCAAATAATTAATTGTACGGAGAGAAAGAAAAGATAGCATTTGTTTCCTTTTTCGTTCGTTCTAAAAGCTACACCGGAATCAAGTCAGAATAAAAAGAGCTTCAGAAGAAATCACAGTTAAATAAACAGAATGCCACGGTAATATGGAGTTCGTTACAAATTTGCTACAGATGTTTAACCCATCAAATACCTTCTCTTTACAGGTGCCATACCTGTACATGAATACAATGCCAGTGGTTAGCATATCATATAGCTACGCGTGGTCCTTCAGGACGCACACCCACACCGGTCGACTATCATGCCGGGTAGAGTATCGATCTTAATTTGAAGATCCTCATCGAAGTACAGCATTCTGAGAGGACTGAGTTTCTCCGGAGAACAGCAAGGTCCTCCAGCATCCTTTGGTTTGGCGTTTTCAAAGACATGTGTATGTGGGTACTTTTGGAAGTACACAAATGGACACTCTCCGGCGCAGTAGTACGCTGAGTAGCGCTTTGGGGCGATTATAAAGTCCCACTTGAAACGGTTGAAGTCAATCTCGAGTGGATACCGGCAACATCTTGTCTCGTTCGAGTGTTCATCGCAATCCAAACGCAAGCGACGTTTTGAACGTCGCCTCGAGTTTTCCCGCATGCTCAGCTCTAAGTATGGCTTCTGTTTGAATTAGGAATGCAAGAAAAGGAAAAAACATAATGAACATAAGTCGGTTGTTATGGATACTCACATAAGGCTCTTCCGCGGGGCTCTGCGCTGTCACGATGGCAAGGGGTACGCCCTGTGAATCAGCAGCCATGATCTTGAGCCCTCTGTTGGTGTCAGGCCATTTGATCCAATTGTTGACTTGCCTTGTCAAATCGAACTCATACCACCGCCTGGTTTGTGCGATGTCAAGGTTAATTTTTTTCTTGTGGAGAAGGTGTTGTCGGGGATGATTATGGTGGTGACCTGTTCCCAGAACGTAGATCAGAATGTAGGTGTACATTACGTCAGGAACAGCTGGGGACTTGATGTACACCCCGAGGGTCGCATTCTGGACTTGTGACCTTGATCCTAGAATGTCGTTGGAGAACTTGAAGAAGCAAGTTTGGGAGTCATTTGTGCTTAGGTTAGCTGGAGCTGGAAGGAAAGCAAATATATTGCAGCTGTGCAAAATAGTATGTGTGTGCAGTGCTGTCTCAAACTATGCATAACCTTTTAAGGGTGACATGTATCATAATATTTACTGCAGCAATATCATCAGACTCTAATAATAATACTCAGCTATGAATAGAGTACACTATGCTATGTATAGCTCGCTTATCAGTGAGTTTATTAGTGTGTATATAATCTAATTATAATCACGATGTGAATCCCTAGCGTCATGCATGAGCGCGATAGTAGCGTGAAGTTGAGAAAATGCACCTTGCCTTTCTGGCCAAGATACTAGGCTTGTGCTTCGAATGTGAATATTTTATCACAAGTTTTGTATAGAGATTCTAGATAAACTCGCGATTCGCAGAAACCCACTTGTTTAATCCACGTATGTAGAACACATATACAAAGTGATACATACTAAGTATAAGCTGAGCCTAGAGCAGCCATGACAATGACAGAGTCAACTACAAAAGAACTCACGATATTCACCAAGAAAACCCGACGACCTCAACATAAACGTCAAGTAGGCCTTATGTACAACCCATGGCGGTCACGCAATTAACCTTGAACTTGCGAGAGTAAACACTACTGCTGTGACATATCCCGTCCTCATTTAACGAACATCCAATAAAGCATTTGTGTGTCTTGCAGAATCAACATTTACATGACCCGAAATGGAGTTGCAAATTCTCGGCTTCTATTCTGGGCATATGCACACGTTAAAGTTGCAAGCAGTGGCATGGTTGATCGACACTGAGGAGGAAGAGGAGGTGGAAGAGGAATGTGGAGAGGAGCTGCATCTTTTCTACCACTTGACCCATCTAAATAAACGTTCCCGAAAGTAGGTTCTTTGATCTCGTTGAACTAGTTACAAGATACCGACCTGTGCGTCAGAGATCCGTTCCATACACACCGCCCTCGCATCATCCTGATGTCACCTCATAGCTATTTATACCCGAAAATCATGATGGTCTACAAGCCCCTCCCTGTAATTGATAACCCTGAACAGAAATATGAGAGTAACTCCTGATGGTCCACAGTGTCTGTTTTATGCTGCGCAAGTGTACTAAATGATCTACAATGTCCTGAATGTTTTGTAGCATGCATGCTGTCGTGTTCGTGACATTACCATAATCCCCACGTGTTTTTCACTTGAAACCAAACCGACAGAGACAGCTATATTTAGGCTATTGGCACTTATTGCAATGCAAAACCGATGACAATAAGTATTTCCCAGGAAATCAGATACAACGCCACAGTTGTACACATTAATTCTCTAAGCATAGCTTAATCACGGATATCAGATAACCGAACAGTTGATTGCAGATCTGCATGAGAATTCAATGGAAATCCTCGTCAGGTTGCTCTTGTCAAAGTCAGAATCACATGAATTCTCGGAATGAACATGAGTCTCATAAGAGAACAAGTTCAATCTGTGTTATAGAAGACTGAGGAATACGTGGGGCCGTGTGGGAAGTACTTTCACCGACACACAGACACCCTGGTCATGCATGTCTGAGAAAGGACAATCAGATGAGACCCAGTGCCTGGCCTTCTGCTGGCCAGACTGCTAAGCATGCGTAATGAGCCAAAGAAGTCCCAGACACAGTGGAGGATGCTACCAGAATATTAACAAGAAGAATTCCTCTCACACTATAAAGATGTCAACTGACAACATGAGGGAATTCATGTTAGAGGTGGTCCAGGTCGTAAGATGAAATATTCTCCAATCGCCCTTCTACACTGAGATGCCTTCGGGAATGATAACAAAACGGCAGATGCTTCGCACGCAGAGGAATGCTGTAGACTACTATGTGTTAATGCGCAAACCCGTAAATCTGAATAGATCTTACGGTTTGTTTGGGTTTAGACATTAACTACTGCAATTGGTAATAATTTAAACAATTTATGATGGTGTATTTGGAGTTACTTCAGATAGTATCCTTGTTTTTGTTTTTCTTTTCTTTTTCTTTCTTTCAAATTGTGTTTGAAGAAGTCCAAAGTCTGTTTCCGCAGATTTGACCTAAGCAAGCGAATGTCAGGCATTTGACCAGATAAGTGATATATATGCTGCTGGGAATACCTGATGCCTTCCCCGCGGATTAGTCTCGATAGGGAGTTATGCCTTACTCAGGAATGTCAGTGCTAATTCCAAGGCACCAGTGAGTCAGTGAAGGAAGAGATCGTTCTGCAGCAGAATGGGTTGAGCAAATGATCTGATCAGTCAACGGAACTAACATCTTCATTCACAAAGAAAACTAAGCATCGCTGCCTCCAGCAGATGATGCTAGATGAAAAAGCAGCCGGGAAAGTCTAGCATAGAAGAACCAAGCGCAACATTTGTTGCGAATTCATCAAATGACTTATGTAATCGACTTCCCCTCAGCGCAACAACGCAAAAACTGTCAAGGCGTAAGGTTATAATACATCGCTCTCTCCATCTCTCTCTCTCTCTCCTCTTCTTAGTTTAACCCGCAGCACTTTTATCGTTATATACCTGATCGCGAAGTCGAGAACACATCAATATAAAATCTCTTGCGTCACACTTACAGAAACCTTATACCCTATTTCTGCGATGCATTGAGAAGAGTGCACTGGAAGTTTCGGCTGGTCATCAGAATGACATCGAGTGGACTGGTTTTGTTTGTCATGTCGTCTCATTCCGTGTGTATGTGTCTGGCGAACTTCCCCACCAATGTTTAGACAAGGACTCGGGATGGATAAATGACATGCAGGATTACACAGGGGTCACGGCCGGGTCTTGACCATAGACAGCATTTAAATATAGATTGTTACGGCTCACTGTTGCTATAAATAGGAATGACCGCAGGGAGACGGTAATTCCCGGATTGAGCTCGATGGCCGTCAGCTGCTCAATCCGGAACGGAATGCCGAGCGAATTCTCCGAGCAACAGCGTTGCTCATTTGGCAAACAGAGGGGACATGAAACCGTAATGCTGTTATATAATCAGAGCTATCAAGATATACTTAAATATATTCTAGACTCTGTACGCGATACAGGGTGAGAGAAGTGATGAGCTTACTGGTTTTATAGGTCGATAGCAAATGGGTTAATGGCAAATGTAGTCTGAGAATGACATTGCATTGCTTAACCGGTGTGTGTGCTGCTTCATCTCGGAAAGCATATTACCTCTGATATATTGACGTGTGTCCTAGAATTGAGAATAACATAGAAAGACACGTTCGTTAACCTTTACATTCAACACACAAAGCTGATCAACAAAATCCTAGAAGTCAAGACATCAATTAACTTTTTGTGCTCTGAACTTTTAGAACTTTTGCAGGTCGAATACCTAGAAAAACGTCTGCAAGTGTGACTCGTGAGGGTGGAGGAGCATGGAAAATCAGCTGCTCTTTATTGTCCAACAAAAGCTTCCCTTCAGTCGAGGACACATCGCCGTGGGGTGATGACTCAGTGGGTATGCTCCACAGAACAAGACGTGCTGACTGAGTTGAAAAAAGGGCGTCTCACTTCTCCAAAGCATAGCAGCATCAGAACATTTCTCCAGAAAACAAGATCTGTGTTTTGTCTTATAAATCAATGTCACAACTCTTTCTATATCAGCTTCTCACGTGTAGTAAACGTGCTTAAAGATCGCTTACTTGGCTTATGAATCTAGAACTTAATAATCCGACTGCGCAGTACACGAAAGCTAAAATACCTCGTAACAGATAGTCCCAATCGCTTTAGCAAAGTTCAGAAGCGATACTACAATTGATTGCTTAATCCGAATGCCATGCATTTAGATATAATCTTCCATGTATAAGCTCATTCAAGGAATATGATGTTTGAGAGTTCAACGTGCATGTGTAGGCACGCCACGCATGAGGGTGCGTTAGTTATCATAATAGGGGTTTACGCGTGTGCATTGTGCGCTGTGAAAAGATACTTTAACCCGTTGCATGTAATGATTACTCACGGGGCTCAGCGAAATTGAAGACCCTCAGCGTTGTCGCTCGGTCTCCATCGTCGTCCACTTCATCTTCGTAGAGGAGGGGGTGGTGGCGTCCGTAGGGTTGGTCGGATTGCATTTGCGACTCCTGCACGAAATCTTGAATGACAGGCACCCCAGGCAACTGTAGAGGGCGGTTGGTGATGTTCACTGGGCCATCCAGCTTCAGTTTCCGCAGGATGTCTTCCTTGATGGCCTCCAGGCGGTGGTGCCTTCGGAGGTCTCTGGTGAACAAACAGTCTCTGCCGCAGACTCGCTCAGCGGTCTCTGGATCCGGACCAGTGTGGTAATCTAGGAAGATTGGTTCCTCAGTCGTGTCGGGAGCTTCCGTCGTCTGGTGATCACGTCGTCTGCCCCCGGCTCGCTGCCGACGAGCAGCCCGGCGACTACTTCTGGCTGAACGCCCGCTACTGTCACCGCTAACCGCCCTGGGTGTCTCGCGGTGACGCCGTCTGGAGTGTTGTAAAGAACGGGCCGACCAATCGGTGGCCTCTGAGCGGTCGTTTGCGGACGATGCAACCACGTGAATAAGGACGTATAAACAGATGAGTGAAATCCTCGTGTGCATGCTGCAGCCGTGTCTCCACAACAGAAGTCTGACTATACAAAGAAGCAAGTGACATGCATGGGTTCAACAATAGAAACAGCTGATTGCCACTGCAGCCGCGGTTACTGCTCCGATGGTGCTTCTTAGCTGCAAGCCGTATAGCGAGGGCCGCAGCACAAGATGAGACTGAGCCTGCCGATTCCTATCTCGCCATTATATACACCGTCACCGCCAGACTTCGGGGCACAGATACACACGGAGCAATAAATTAGCTAGCATCAATGCGCCCGTCGATTGAACCGCTGTTCACTTCCAGTGTAATCGTTGGATCTGCTACAGCCACGCTACTGAACTTACTGAAGTGACGATTCTACTATCAGGGGATCTTTCGCACTTCGTTCTTTTATATACTCCTCATGACAACTCAGTTGAAAGGTCACTTCGACGTAACAGATCACGAGCAGGGAGAAGAAAAACCTTTCGAAAGGAGCCTTCTGTTTCTTCTTTTTCTTCTTGTTAACGTGAACTTTGATACTATGTCTTGGGTTCGGATCTCAGAGCCATTCCAGACATATAACATAAACATTGCATTGTTTTTATTACCATCATTTTATTTTATTTTATTGTATTTTATTTTATTACTGTTGCCATTATTTTATATTTTTTTACTTTGTGGTTTTATTATAATCCGTGAGTCATGAAAATGCACCACGAATATCACTTACTTCCTATTTAATCTGGTTTGGTCGTTCTGAGATAATTACATAAGAAACTCCTCTTCCCGTATCTCACACTTTCCAATAATTCTACTTTCTGGTGCCAACATAAGTTTCCAATTATTTCAATTGAGACGCGCAGAACGATGTATAAACAAACATTTAAAGTTTATTTTTAGGTGTTTAAAAAATGATAACATATTCTATTACACATTATTACTGACTCTTCAATGCTGATTATTGTCCCCCTCTGTCAACAATAACACCCCAATGAAATCAGAGTTCACACTCAATCATTTCTCAAATATTGTGAATGTGATGTTATCACCAGCATACAGGTCTATATCGGTTCATGAGTCAATAAACTAAAGCCCAGATGCCTCCCCTCCCCCCACCTACCTTCACTAATAACCATGACGGTGACCCTAGATATACTACTGCATTGCCCATCTAATGTACAAGATGTCTACGATGGAATCGCACAATTGGTCAGTGTGGTCTAGTGACACCAGTGGGACCCACAATCCTAGCTACCACGGTTCGTTTGTACCGTGCCCGAATTTATGTCGAAGTACTGGCTGACTTCCAGTGAATGACGTCATTGAGTACTTTAGTTTAACCGGTTGACACCAGGTAGCAGCACCCACATTGCAGAGGATCACAGACCAATTACGTGTTTGGAAAGGAAGGGGGGGGGGGGTGTTCTAACAAAACCGCAAAGGTTTGTAAATAGCAGCTTCTAGCACCAGACCACAATATACTGTTGAAGCAATTTTCTTCTCAATCTATTTTCCTGAAAATAAAAGTTTACTTTCTGCGACGGCCACCTGTTGGAGAAGCACCTTGCCTAAAAATAAATAAAGATTAATGACTGTAGTCATCAGACAGTCTACATTCCTGTACCCCGAGTGCGCAATAGTGTATGCGCCGCGCACTCGGTGTGTAGAGTATATCACATATCCGCGTATGTAAACACCCCTCATTCTGTAGCGTGCTAAAGAGGGAAAAACAGCCTAGCTACCAGTGACATACTGCGCAACCGTAGACCGGGTCGTTCACCGCAAACGAGTACTTGCACATCTTAAAGCGCGTGTCGATGAGTTATCCCCTCATTATTAGGTCACGGTCCGGTCGTTCATCCCTGCATACGGAGATGGTTTATATTTGACCTTTGCATAAGCGAACCAACGGAACATTTTCGCATATATCTAGATCCGTTGCGCTCAATGTAGGCCAAGACTAAGGCACACTTACCCATACACAAGGTCGAAACAGAAAGCCGTAGACCTCTTATTCGATGACTGAGCTGAAATTTAGGAGCATTACTTCGATCGAAGTTACCACAGGTTTTTCTTTCCTTACAGCAACCTCTCTCTGTTCCGTGGAAGCAAGGATCTTTATGCGTTTGTCCTCACAGTCTGAGGGCGTTAACTCGATCAGTCGCCGGTCTTTGGTGTGCAAATCTTTCTCATTTGTTTAATGCAACCATTTTTTGTAATGAATAGAAAATCAGTCTGGTGCCTTCTTGCGGTGCTTTGAGTTCAAACCTATATAGCTATACGCACACATGTCACTTAACCAAATGAGGGGGCACTAAACTTGCTGTCTTTCAAAGTTATATCATCATTGTCTCTAACGTTACAAAACCACAAAGATATACTTCAGAACCACAAGAAAAAAGTCCATCTACTAGCCTTGCTTTCCGGTGGGTTTTTTACCTTCATTTGCAAGTATCCAATGCTTCCTCCGAGCAACATCTTGGTTTGGTAGTTGCTCCTCGAGGCGATCGAGTTGAATTAGGGCCCAAACCCATCCATCACGCCCTGAATTGACATGAATATATGCATTAGTTTCCATTCTCCAAAGCAATCCGTTGCAATTGCGCAATAAGGTGTTTTTGATAGAACCGAACATCCAAATATCGATTGAAGTACTTCTTGTCTATTGCAGATATACAATACCATTCTATTTCATAATACCAGCGCTTTAAAAAAAAAAAAAAAAAAAAAAAAAAAAAAAAAAAAACTTATCTCATGAGAGCTCTTGACAAATTGATAAAATCAGAATTTGCTAATCAATTTGAACTCAGCCAGCATCGTGTCATTTCCTTATTCCTTACACTTGGCTCTCAGTGTCGTCGTTTCGCACATCCAGGGGCCAATAACTGTTGCATGTCTCGGATAACAGACTGCATTAAGTGAACTTGGAGGTGTCTTGTTTCTTGGACCCTGGGCACAAGCAGATATCGTGAAGATAACACAGATGATGTATACGGCGCGGCTGAAACTTCGTGTCGCGTGTCAATTCTTCTTCGAAGAATGCGCTGAATTCAAAACTGCGCATTTAACCAGGCATCAAGGTCGCTTCGTTTGCCTCATTCAATAAGAAGGAAAAAAATGCTGCTCATAGGTGCAGTGCGGTGCAATTCGAACACTGTTTTGAAAAGGCAAACCTGTTGTGTCTCCTTGGTTTCAGGGTTAGTCGTGGTATATTATGCAGCAGGTATGTCAGTAACTTTGTGGTACATGAATGATGACGTCATAATGATGCCCTAATTATGTCATAATCCCGCCATGAAGTAGAATCAGTAATCTGCTGGTTATTGTCACAATTGATGCTTACGTCATTCACGTTCAGGAAAGTTAATCTGGGTGCACGTGCAATGCGGTTCTTGTGAACTATCTTGATAGAAAAAAATGCATGTTTGATTGTTTCATACTTCTTTAAACCAAATTTAGAAATTATTGCATTCTTATGAGTGACTTACTCAGTGAGGCCTGGGTTCTATTCGGATTTAGTTGCGTGGAAGCATGCAAATGCATACAATACTACTTTTATTTTATAAATGTTATATTGCCTCTGGAATCACTTCAGTCTACTATTGTATTTATTTTAATTATGAGATCGGATTTTATTGTTCCTGGTTGACAAAATAACCCATATGACCGGGTCATCATGCAAGTGCATTCAGCATTATGATTTGCATAACATTATGAAGTGGAGCGCTTGTGGAGTCAACTTTGTGAAGAGGAAGAGAGACCGATAACTATTGGGTACACATATATCACTCGAAATTAGATGTAAACAGTTGGCATACTATGTCAAATATGGATAGTTCTATTGACCCATATTTAATTTTAGCGGCACTCGTTGTCACGAACGATGAGCGGTACTGGATGTCACGAAACTTTGGTCGAGTAAGTATCACAGTTGACAAGCGATCATTTTTAAATATATCACCCCGGATTGCATTCTGGGTTTACGTTGGTTCGAATTTCTCGTAGTTTACAAATTATATATAATTATTATGATTATATACTTTTCATGAGGTCTGTCCCAGTTTTTGGTTCGTGGTCGAAATCGTCGATTGTAATAGTGTTTCATGTTATCGGTGATTTTCGGTGCCCTTCTCCAAACGCAGCCGGGTGAGTCTTCTGCTATACCACGCTTGTCTGTCCCTTGATTCAACTGAAGCTCCCATCGCTTGCCAATTCTTCACAACTGACGAGAATGCCGATATAGACCAGATATAGACCAGATTCAAACGAGAAGCAACTCTCCGACAATACTTTTTTCTTTTCATGACGCCCATTAGCAACAGGGCATCATGCATGGACACGTGTCTCCCCAACATAATCTTTGCGTTTGATGACCTGATTTCATTCGCGTACCGGATGGTTGTTGAAGCCGAGGGTTTCTCGAGGAAGACCATATAACCGCAATGTGCTTTTTCGTGAAATGCTCTAAACATATGCATATAATATATCAAATTGAAGGGTACGAGATAACTAAGTAAATGGTACAACTTTTAAACTTACATAGTGTAAGTCCAATTGGCACGGTTAAGCAGTATCCCGATGTTGCGATCATGGGTCTTCGAAGAGGAAATATGGCACTGACATGGCAACAGCATGCCAATGAATGAGAATTTGCGATAATTTGATTTGTTACATATGACTTCAAATGAACAAAATACGGCACTAATAGCTATACAAAATATAAACTTTTCAGTAGCATTGAGTGAAGAATGTAATATAACTCAGCAGTCTTTATTAGTAAGCCCTGCTGATCAGTTACTGTGGATTGTGAGATAGGAAAAGGGGTGAAATTGGAGCCAGTGTGACTCAATCGTATCTGAACAGCTCTTGCTCGTACGGGTATTAGCGAAATCCTAATAATCATAATTCATTTTAATGCCTTTTGGTCGATATAATTATATTGGAGTTCTCAAATGCTGGGCGCAGTGCATTGTGATATTGCACCCCGATGTTTTCATAATGGCGTAATTGGGATTTTCATCCGGGCAAACGTACGATTTTCATGAAATTTACCCATGGAGTAGTAAGAACTTTGTAGGTCAAGATCAGCCAGTAAAACATGATTTCAAAGGCCTCTTAACACGTACGTATAGCACGATGGAAATTCCACATGTGCCCTGTGAATAAGATATCCTGATGACAAAATCTGTGCTGATATCTGAAGGACGGCCCGGCCCTTGTTGCGAAGTTATGTGGCATACAATTGTATTGACAGCACTCGTGGATAACATGGGGCACTTGTCAGGTGAGAGCGCGCCGGTTAATAAGAAAGCTATATTTGTAGTGTTAGGTTTGTATGTGTATTGATGTGAGATGAGCCAAAGACATTTGAGTAATTACGTAACTGAAGCAAAAACAATGGGTGAATTTGGATTACATAATTATTAATCATTGGCAAAAACGTGGCAATGAACTATTGCCACTCCCATCTTTTTCCACCCCTCGCCTCTCGTCATGGCTCATGATGTTTGCATTGTCCTTGAAGCACCCACTGCAATAATACCAGATTAAACCCCACTCCCACGAGCCCTCTCTTCAACTAATGAAGTGCCCATGCATTCGCATCAATTGAAGTACTGTATCCTCCCACCAGAGACGTATATAAGGAGCAAACAGTGTCAATTGTACTCATTCTCAGACACACGTCCCTATGGCGTCAATAGATCCATACGCTCTGGATCTGGATCCATAAATGGAGACCTAACCACACGCGCAGACACCGTACGAAATACGAAGCCCAGACGTCCCAGAGAGTGCAAATGCAACCGGAGCGTTGTCCGAGTGCGGGCAAGAAAGTGAAGAAAGCACTAAACATCAGTGATTCTGGAATCCAGACAGTCATAATCAGGTATAATCGACGGCTTATAGGCGGCCAGTCTTCACTCAAGGGCCTCTTGTGTGTCTTGTCCCTCCTGGTAATTTGCAATGATGCAGATGCGATAGAGCATGAAACCGAAAGAGCATCTGCGTGGGAGGCAAATGGTAGTTTTACGCAATTATGCTGACACTCATCCTTCCTGTTAGTCCCCTATCTCTTATCGGGATATCCCAGCGGGTCCTCTCCTCTCTTATCATCCCTAAAAAGCGAGCCGCCCACATGCCCATCTTATCGGCCATTTTCCGCTCAATGGAATTTGAAATTCTACGATCTATGGTGGGTGTTGCCACAGGTGGAATGAGACTAAATTGTTCAAAACTACCCCGTTCATTGACCCGATTCCCTACGTGATGTTCGCAGTTTTATACAGAAATTGTTTCTCTCTTTGGAACTCTACCTAAATTAATTTGATCGTAGGCTTCGATTGATTTTTTTTTTTTTTTTTTTTTTTTTTTTTTTGTGTGCTATTTTTATATAGATCGTCTGATGAACAGACGCTGTTACATAATCGCATTGCTGGCATTCGTCAGGTACCTGGAACATTGCACCGTTGCAATCTGCGAACATAAAAGGCGACGCCATAGATTCATGCACGTCATAGTTCTTATGACCACGCATACCATTCATTGACTGTGGATGACCACACCTTTCCAAATTTCCTGAGTGCGTATGCAGCGAGCACTCAGAGGTCATGTGTCACAAGTTTATTTGCCACTTTTAGCTCTATATTTTGCATTCCTGATGGTGAAATACTTCTTTTTCTTCACCTTTATCGAAAACATTATTTTCGGTACTCTTTTGGGTGGCAGATATTGGCCAGAGTCTTTCAGACACAGCTCAAAAATACGATTTCAATAAAACCTGTTGCAGCTCCATTGAAGCCAATATCTTAACTGATGCTGGTGTCATTGTTGATTTTATAGAAATGCGTGGCGGCCCGGGAACGTTACCACAGTGGGGATACGGATGACGGAGATTGTCCGGCTTATCATTTGCATATCATTAACGGACGGCGAATTGTGCGGGTGAGACGGAGAATTGTGTGGAATTTGAATAATCGTTCATAATTCGAGAAATCCTGCATTGCTTACAAAACACGATATGTGCAGATACCAAACCAGCCCATCTGGGTCGCAACGTAGGCTCGCACAGTTTGACCACCCTACCTCAGAATCGACCTTTCGGCACACATTATTGTTGAGAAAAATCGATTACAACTACATATGACTATGTTGAGTTCATGAAATATTCCTTATAGTGTCACCTATCGTTTGGATGTGATTTCACTAAAGCGTGACCGCTCATTGTAGAGAAAATGGAATGTCCTTGTCTGTTAATTAAGACCGGAGAGACAACAAATTGTGAAAGTGAGACGTCGAATCTCGGTTTGGTGGAGGTTTGCTGCAATGCTAACCATCAACTGGGATGAATGAACACAATAGAATACCTTCGAAGGAAGGAAGTGACCAATCAATTATACTGTAACGACTCAACTCATCGCTCATTACCAACTCAAAACCATCAGATATAAGGCACTGTTTCCATGCAATAAATTCATGATATAACGAATTTGTGTAATGTGTATTGCATCGTTATAGTGGTGACCCCTTCGTTCATTTATACGTAATTAATAAGTAAGTGTAGCAATCTGTGATCGCCATCATCAACGTCTGTGCGTGTGTGGTGTGTGCGTGTGTTTGTGTGCCTGCCGTGCTTCACCTGTGCATCGGATGGTGTTTCTTGTGTGACGCCGTGCATCATGGAGGATAAGGACATGGTGAATGCAGTCAGCGTGAAGCTGCCTCCGCTGACACTGAAGAATCCCGCTCAGTGGTTTCGCCGTGCAGAAGCCAAATTCAGGCTCTCTGGGATCAAGTGTCAGGTGACAATGGCGGATCATGCACTAAGCGTCATGACAGAAGACGTTCTCGACCGCCTGGACGCGTGGATGGACAAGCAGGATACAGCACTCGAGTACGGCACCCTTAAAGCATACATAATGAAGCGCTTTTCTCACTCGCCCAGTGAACGTGCCCAGCGCATCCTCTCCTTGGCTGGACAGCCTCTGGGAGACTCTTCGGTCGAAGAGGCTGGAGCGAGATTGAGGCACTGGCAAAATTGCCGACCAAGGATGGAGAGCTCCCCAAGCGCATCAGCCTTAAGCGGGAGATCCTCCTGCAGAGACTCCCAACAGACGTCAGATGCCAGATACTAGATGCTGACATCATGTGCATGTCTGAGCTTGTCAACATGGCGGATAAACTCCTTCAGGCGAGGAAAGACTCCTCAACAGAGCACAGTTTCAACGTGGATGTAGAGGCCGATGTCGTATTACGGCACCGCAAGACAGCGTCGAGGCCGTCGCATGTGTCTCAAGCGCAGAGTGGGGAGAAATCAACAGAAGGCAAGCTGTGCTTTTACCATTTCCGGTTTGGAGATAGGTCGACGAAGCGTCTTCCGGGATGTCCTTGTTGGACAAAAAACGATCCCGTGGGCCGCCGATGATGGTGGCCCGCGCCTCCTCTTCCTCCACCGGTACCACAGACGTCTCTGAAGCCATCAGTTGTGTGTCCTCTCCCTACTCGCAACTCGCTAAAGAATTTCCGGCAGTATTCAAGCCAGAACTTACGCAAATCATCGGGAAGGCCGCGAAACATGGCGTATTCCATCACATCAAAACAACAGGTCGACCAACTCATCAAAAGTTCCGCCGCCTCACGCCCCAGAAACTCGAAACAGCCAAGCAGTATTTCGCAAATATGGTCAAGATGGGGATCTGCAAACGGGAGAGCAGAGATATTGCGCCCACTTTATGAGATCGCAGCTGGCAAGAAAAAAAGACTTCTAATGGACCGCAGCCCACGAGCATGCTTTCGTCGCCAGCAAAGAAGCGCTTGCTAATGCCAGTTTACTGACTTAACCCGATCCGAAAGTTCTACTAGAACTGGAATGTGATGCCAGTGACGTCGCCGTTGGGGGTGTGTTGCAGCAACGCAAGGACACAGACTCCCCTCCCTCCCCAATCGCCTTCTTCAGCATAACGTACTTGGGTTTAAAACTTCAGGATGTCGAGTTCGAGAAAAATCTTGCAATGTCAATGACTGTTTGGCCTTGCTATGAAACACGTCAACTACGGTAACAATACCTTTGGTAATTGCACTGGTGTGTAATTGTATAGCTCAGAAATTACCGACTTAAAAACTGTAACAACAGCATTTAAGTGCCAATAGAAGCCAATTATACTCCTACATATTATGCCGATCAGTGCATATTTTTTGGTCATTGCTTATCAACGAGACATTTTAATGATTACATACAAGGTAGTAAACAATTCGCCGATGTTCGTCAAAATAATGAGAATCGAATGAAATGAAATAACGAAATCTCATAATGGACTTTTGCTGCAAAAGCCAGTAATTATTTTAATCCTTGAAGTTGCCTTTTCTATAATCTGTATCCTGGTATCAGGTAACTGAACAAGTACATAAGTGAGGAATTTTTTTGTTGTTATGGTGTATATTACGGTATAAACAACACGGAAGACCGAAATAGACACCAATGAATCATGATATAATTATAATTATCCAGCGAACGACATCAAAGGGATATGTCATACGTCCGCTTCATGGTTTTGTAAGGAGCGTTGGACTTTCAATCCAAGGGTTTCGTTTTGCTCGAAATTTTATACCTTTTTTTCACCCAGCTCAAGGACTATAACCTGGCTTTATACTACATGAATACTGAACAGCAAAAGAAGCGTAATGCAAAAAGAATAGCTCAGTCTGTTTGACCGGATGACTGCTATCCTATGCGACCACAACGGTGTTATGAATGTGAATTAAAATTGTAATTCGTTAAAATTATAATTCATCAGTGCTGCCCAACTCGTAACAAGGCCGGGTACTGTGAACCCCTCCCTTTGGTGGTATGCAGGATAAAGAACGATTGGGATTCATAATTTTATCGATTATTCATCGATAAAAATAGGGGAAACCCCAGTCCCGGATTTCTGTTCTGGCGTCTGTATCACCCGAACGGTCAAAGAATTTGGTCTCCAAATACTTTGGTTGGGTTAAGCCGTAAAACCCCATCATGTCTCATGCTGGCAAAAATTGCCCTAAATTGGTAGTAAGTTGCTAATAATAGGGCCTATATTCATTGATGTATAGACGATGAGAAGCCACAAATCGGCGCGGTCGGAAACATCATGGCAGCCCGCGTGTTGATATAACTCTCAACCGATTTCAACCTAAATTAAAGATAAATTTATGCTCTAGAATAATTGCAGAATCCGAAAGTTTATTTAAATTGCGTCTCGGGTGCTCCTAGCGCGACTATTTCGATGTTTCGGACCAAGCCTATCTGAGGCGTCTCGGGCGGAGTGGAGGGGTCAGGATTGGAACTCAGAATGGGCGGCGAGCAGTGAGCTCCGCATCAGGAAGCGTCGTCTGACCGTGTCCGCACATATCACGCAAAATTACAACCTAATTTCTACGGTTGAAGATGTTGTGGAAAAGTGTTTCACAATGCCCCCTCCGCCAATTGATTTCAGCATCCACTCATTTCTGACGATGACAACCTTATTGATGCATATACAAGAGATAAAAACCCATTGTTGCACACGACATAGAAAACAAATTATGACATTACTTTTAAATAGCTAAAAAGTATCCAATTTTAACAACTGAAGCTATATATAAATCTTTTTGTGACAAGATCTCCCGCTTTAGATGGCTGCATGCATTCACCGATGAATGGGATCTGCGATCTATCCTCGTCTCAACCACAGGAATTGTGGCTGAAATGGCATCAGATCACAAGAGACACTTCTAAGGCCAAATGTGTCTGAGCAAAAACCTCCCACGGAGGAATATTCCCAAAGGATGGAGCAGATGTAGCGTCTCATTCATAAGTCTGCGGTGGAAAGCACACGGTCCGCCCAGCGTAATCCTTCGATGAGCCTCTTGGGGCGAGTGGGAAGATCGCTACGTTTGATGGGGCGACCTGTTGGGGGCTGACAATCCACTAGTTTGTCACTAAGTATCTGACATGACATTTACACAGAGGCACATTTCTGCTCACTGCATTATATTCGTAGTTCCCTGTACGTGTGCAATACGAATGTCAGAGCAGAGATATTCTATAGCATATGGATTGATCGCTCACAGAAAAAGCCGCTCAAGTTCGCTAAATTCATAACGCACCGATTCAAGACAAAATTTGTTTCCGGTTGATAGAACTTCCATTCAATACCATTGGCGATGAACAGTTGATCGCTAATGCGGAACGAAAAATCTTTCATTCTTCTGAACTTCTGATGCTTCCCTACTATCATCATTCTGTGTACTATCATGACATGAAAGTTGAACAGGTCATCAGATTCAAACAAGGTGAGTGTGGTTCTAATTATAAACGCACGCAATTGGTGCTTTAAATGGAATATTCAACACCAACAGGCACATAATGAGATACAAGTGACAGTCTCCGATTCTCACCATTAAAGCATTAAAAAAGCGTTTTGTGCAGAGATTTAACTTCGTTCTTGACTCAATGATCAGTGCCGATAAGTTTGTTAATCAACATACTTTCATTCGTTTTCTGACTTCAATTTCCATGTTATTATCTAGAATTACCGGAAGTATTGTGTCGCTTTGAATCTCGTCGCTATCATAACGAACTTCAACAACATTATACCAATGTAAGCGATCAATCCATGCTATATAAAGTATCTCTGTATTGTGATCATGTAATAATTATTATACGCGCCAATGTATTTTGTTTGTGGCGGAGCAAGCGATGGGTAGCGAGCGTAATGCGACGAAATAAATAATTCACATTCATGGAATCGTCTGTGTATATATACACATACAAATCTCCCCAAGGCTCGATCAGTTCCCTTTCACCCACTGCATGTTCTCTGTTCGTTACACTACCGTGCTATTTCTACTACGTCGTGTAACGGCGACAAGAGTAAAATCAGAAAGAAGAAAATAATGGCCAGTATTAATAGGAATTAAGTGACAAAGGTTATCAGTGATAAAAACCTTGACATCGACAAGTCGATGTCCATGTACAGAATTGATCGACATTAAAATTGGCAAGTTTATCAACGTAAAATAAAGTCACTTTCTGTTTAAAAGTTTTAAAAGGGGTACACTGGCGAATGTCGGGAGTTAAAATATTCCATAGTCTCACAATGCGATTAAAATATGATGATGTAAATCATTCCGTGCCGACAGATTGTGCAGATAAAAGTTTATCATTTGTAGAACGGAGGTCACGTGACGAGTTGTTGAAAACGATTTCAGAACTAAAATCTATGTGAATAAAACCATGTATAATTTAAAAAAAAGAATAAAAGGCCATTGATCTCTCTCCTAAAGCAGAGTGGTAATATGTTTAAATCGGTGCAATGAATATAAGAAAACTCATAGGAATTTAAAACATATTTAGTGACATAACGCTGTACAGATTCTATTTTTATTTTTATTTTTTTTATTTTTTTATTTTTTTTTACATTGATGGCATTTTGAGGTGTTCTGCAGTAAACAACCGGATCAGGAACAGAAGGTACATTTGCAGGAGGGATGTTTGGTGGGAGGTCAGAAGAAGTTGTGTTAAAAACGGAAACAAAATATTCGTTGAACATCTCGGCCTTTACAGCGCTCTCAGAGCTATCATTTCTCACAGCTGATGGAATGGATATAGAGGGGGTTTTTCGTTTGAAATAGGACCAGAAACGTTTAGGATTATTTTTACATGAGTCTGCAAGGGAGTTTATGAAATGGTCATATTTTGATCTCAGGATGGTTTTTGCACTGTTACCTTATAATCGATATTGAGCCCAGGCTTGTTCAGTGTCAACTCTCTTCGCTTTGCGATGGGCTGTCTTTTCACATTTTAAGGAGTTAAATTAAAAATATTTTCAACAAGTATAATTTGAGCATGAAAAGTCCGCTATCCTGCACACACTGCCTCATCGTGGATTGTGCCTGGCGGTGGATGAAGTGAGAACGGTTTGATTTGATGGCCTGTGCTCAATGTCTATTCCTGTATGACATGACAGCTGTGCCGTGTACTGGCTAGTGCTTTATGTACCCCTTTTTTCCAAATCTTTCCTCTGATTTTGTTTGGTTATAATTTCATGTATCAACTTATTTTTCTAGGGTTTAAATGCCTTTAAGAACTAATTTTCCACATATGTACACCTTTTGACATGAAGATCAATTCCAATGACAGGATGGAGTTGCATGCAAGAAAGATGTTGAGTCAGTCATTTCATGCTGAACAGATGCATAGTTGTCCTCTTGGAAATTAATATTTCTGTAACTGATAAATTAAAACGAAGAATCCAACTGACAGTAGGTGAAATGAAAGGGACATACGAATGCTTCATTTCTACATGGTCAAATAACTGACGTCAATTTAAATTTAATTTTGTTTGTAATGAAATAATAATTATGAAATTATATTACTGTATGCATACGTACCAGAAAAAGGTATATGAACTGAGCTTTCTACCACCAATCTAAAGGTGAGCAGATTATATGATATAAATTATATAACCTGATGCAACACATGAATGTTTATGATTATCGATTCGTGTCTTGTTTTTGTATTAAATGATAACTACATAATATGTAGTTATCATTTAATACAAAAATATTATTTTCCAATAATATATTATGTGGTTTGAATAACATGCTTTTTCATTTTATAATTCTCATTCTATTTGTTATAACTGGAAGAAACTGTAAGTAAAACAAATAAATAAAAATTTGAATAATTTAGGAGAAATAACTGTGTTTTAAATCCGGGCATCATCTAATTATTATATTTATTTTAAACTTCATTTCGACATGCACCCTCACACTTTAAAGAGACGCTCTCGTTCGCAAAATCGGCAAACTGGGGAAGCCCTTTCGGGAATAAATGTTACTATAAAATAGCAGCCAATGAGCTACCACCCGTCATCGGTGTGTGCCTGTGACCAGGGAACCATTGAAGTAATTCATTGGTTTCCGGCGCTACTGAAAAGAAGCACCGGCACACACCGATGAAAACTCACCCCTATTTTGGTACATCCATTTCACTCGATTTCACGTGACGTCACTCGGAATTCCCAAGATGTCTCACAAGGCGATCGAGGCGAGTGAAAATGAATTCACAGTATTTGTTGAATACGACCAGTTGACTAACTAGCAGCCAATGAGATACCACCTGTCATCGGTGTGTGCCTGTGTCATGATATATAATTATGTCACCAGGGAACCAGTAAAGTGAAGGAACAAGTGAAGCGTGGGTACTGCGAACAAGCACGACGCAAGAGAATCGGCTACAAGTACATGTATAATGCACTTGGAGATCATAGCGCACACATTGGCATAACGCACTCCACCACGTTAACGCGTGACGCTATTCTTCTTGCGTTTGTTATAAAGTGCGTTATGACTACGAAGATAAAATTCTTGCGTCTTCTGACCGCATGTCCGTGACCACGCCACGGTGGAGATAGGAGTCATAACGCACTTTTTACAATCGCAAGAATAGTGTTCCTCCGTTCACACAGCCAAGAGAGCGATAATGGGTCCACCACACCCTTGTTGCTACGACGCGGAACCAGCGGTGAACGTGATTTGAACTCAGAACAAGGCGTGAGGGTCACGGGTACATGCGCACCAAAACTGCTTGAAGCGATCCAGTAATATTCAAACACTTGGTAGCACCCTTTGAATTCATAACGGTCTGCAACACTTAGGATTCCTGAGTTTGGAGGTTTGTGGGTCTAAGGATCACACTCCTTGTTCTTTCTCCTAGATCTCGTTATAATTATAAGCTTGGTGCCACGGCATATACTATTGTGCTCTATGAATCACATGTTGTAGCGAGTCTTTGTTGTGCTGGTTGATTTTGTGAGATTCCGCCAGTGGGAAGGGCGTTATGATATTTTCATGGCTGCATGTTTGAGGCATCAGTCACCGCGTCGGTCAATATGAGAGCACATGGCAAAATGTTCCACCAAATACTTGCGCACATTGACAATTGAGTTTGTCTCAACAGCATTGTGCAATCAGACTGAGTCTGGTTGTGACGTGCAGCTCAATGTTGCTGTCAACCGCGCAACTTACACAGCCGTCAGGGGGCGCCCACAGAAAACGAGGCGAAGTTGTCCGTGTGTTTGCCTCCAGCCTCGAACGCGTCAATCGCGAGTTGAAATGTGGAAGTGCATCTGTGAGAAACATCTCCTCCTGTGGAAAACAACATTTCCAATTGTGATGTTGTTTGCTCAATTTGAGTTCAGATCACTGATTATGCATTGTGATATACGTCATATACCTGTACTTGGCTCAGTTTTTCAATCATAGATTGATTTGTTGAGGTATACCCCAAATATTCACGTCCGTACTGAGAGATAAAAAATCAATGGGGGAACGCACCATCCGTTGTGTATTAGAAACGATATTGGAGTTAAATTGAATGAACACTTGATATTCATTCGCATCAAAAGTAAATAAACCTGACGTGGAAATAATTAGAACCCGTTGAGTAGTGATGTTGTTTTTCATTTTGAGGAGTGTGAAGTTATTCTATGCACGAGTGTGTGTCTGTCATGACTGTCATCTCATCACACAACATAAGAGTCGACATCCTCATAAATGCCACATCAACGCGCATTTTCCACATTTCACAACCTGCAAAGAAATCATGTTGGTATCCGTCTTTGTACTCGAGTCACGAAGATGCAAAAGTGTTAAGGACTACACTGAAATTAATCACATGGCACGTGGAGTGCTTTTTGATTTCCGCGAAAATTTCATCTAGGAATCGAATATTTACAGACTGATACTTGGCTGGATAAAGTTCCGGTTTAATTAGCGTCAATTGAAGAATATTTGAAATCGATAATTACAATGAATCTCACTGCAAAATGTGTTTTATTAGCGCTGTTGAAAATTGTATTAAGGTACTTAAACCAAAAAGTCACACTCTCGTGACATGGATTGCTGTTGAATAAAAAACAGAACGAGATCGACAAGAAGCCTCATGGAGCAAAGAAGGTCGCGATGAAAGCGACATCACATTGCTGTAAAGGTAGATTATGAATTATTACCAAGGTGCGACTGTTCATGCGAAACCTTTGGCGTTCCGTGGGTGATTAAACATTCATCAGGTGTTCAAGGCACATGAAAAGCAAAGAGTTGGTCTGCACTGCACTGAATAAGTGATGCAAATGATAAAATAGCACCTCATCGGGAAATAGAGTGCTGCTCGTGAAGTCGGATTGCTTCGGAGAATTAAGATGGATGCTAATGTGGGAAGAAGAAGGACGAAGGTGTTGGCGCATGCGCAACAGAGCACAGAAATACGAGACACTGTGTATGAGAGTTCTGCATCCAGGGATATAGAATTAAGAGCTCTGGTTGGCTGAATGGTGTATATACATGCATTATTCGTCGATAAATCACAGACTGCATTCTCTCTTCTGGTTGGCTTCATCCAGAATCGATTAGCTTTGACGTACTACTAGATTTGGCATCGTACCACTGTCTATAGAAGTTGTAACCGGGGCTGAGTGGATTCGAATATAGATGTATGGGTGAAGAGGGGGTGGTGAGATAAGAGCGAAAGGGATGACATTGAATACTAGGAGAAAGAAAGAGAAGATATAGATTTGTTTGCCTCAAATCAGATTGAATGGTATTATAATTATGCACTTTGCCAAATACCACAGTAGGCTCCATCCTTTGTATCTTTACTGTTGTACAAACTGTTTGATATACGTCATTGCATATGTATACACATTATACAAACTCTGTTGTATGAAATTACTTTACTCGAGGCTTATTTTTTTAGGGGAAATATGCAACAAGTAACAAACTTCTCGATTAGCTAACTTACTGATTATGCATCTTAGAATATAATTAATACTAACCTGTAGTAACATTGCCATGCCTATCATGCAGGCATGATCAACCATCTTGTACAACACGCGCCAGTCTATCCGGTAAGTTATAATCACGAATCTTGAACTCTTCGTGAGGTTTTATTCCCAATCAGGGAATGATTGAATTTGAAATGAATTATGCAATGACGGCAGCAAAATGAGTAGGACAGGGCAAATTATACCGAGTAATTCATGTTTTCAGTTTCATCGAATGTTTTGCAAAATATTTTGCACATATTAACAGACATGAAAATCGAAATGGTACAGCGAGGTGTGCTATTTATGCTCTGTACCTTGTATAAGAACAGTATGGTAACACAGCTCCGACCAATATGTATATGATGCGGCCGATATATCACGTGGAACCATTCAAGTCAAACCATCCAGACTAGTTTAATTACAGGATATCTTTTGTTTTCTTTCTCTTTTTCTTCACAATTACGCGTAATTGTTTTTTTGTTTTTGTTTTTGTTTTTGTTTTTTCTTTTTTTTTTCTATTCATACAACAAAAACAAAAGTCCACTGCGCATGATAACAAAAATCGACAAGGATGTGGGGGAAAAAACCACGTTAAAATGATTATGAAGGAAAATAGCGGATGTAGGTGACATGTATATATTGTACAAGCTCCAAGACATGTTCACTGAGAAAGTGTAGCATTACAGGGATGGTATATGACACATATCCAACTTAGCCACGTCATTGGCATCCAGGCGGAGATACAAGGTGTCGAGAGATATATCAGTTGAAGGAAGAAGTTATAACGCAAGATACCTCGAGATTAGTGAGAGAGAAAGTGAGAAAGAGAGAGGAAGCTGTGAGTGTTGCGAGCTTCGCTTGGAGAGCAAAGGGCACGGTGTGTTTGCATTTCTTTCAATCTCTGAAACAGCGAGCGAGGTAGAATCGTTTGCGTTTAAATGCGAAGCCTGTTAAAAGTGCCTTGGAGAAGAAAGCGAATGGTGTTCAGAACACATTTCATGTGTAAACACACCGTTTAACATGCGTACATATGCGCCTTTCTGCTCACAGAGAGAAGAAAGAAAAACATTACTAGGCTGAAAAAGTCATAATGATCGAGTAACCGACTAACCAAGCAAAATTTGATCACATACAGTATTACTAATAGTATATTATTCCACGTTATTACTAACACCATCCCGTTAATTGGTACAAATTCGTTTAGTGGCTCATAATATAATTATTGCACTGCGCATAATAATAATAAATCCAATTTTGATACATTTGCCAAGTGTATAACAATTCAACTTCAAGTACAGTAAGGTCACATATATGTAAAACTCAGTGCGCAGGAAAGAGATACAAAAATGGGAAGAAATACACGAAAAAGAAAAAGAGCGACGAAGGTAAAAGTCGATGCACCAATCCGACAAGGTAGCCGAAGGTAATTCAATCTCTCAGCTGCGCAAGGGAGCACAGCGGTGAAAAGAGCCTGCATCCGCGACTGAGGCGCGCTTTACTTCAAGCACAAGCACAGAGGCACAGAGGTGCATAGCATCCTGAGGCACGATGGAAGGGAGGTACTTCTTGGGCACCCTGTGGATACTGTTATTGGTGGTTCCATTGAACGGTGAGTACTCATAATAGCCATCGAGCTGGATGGCTCTTTTTACTGAAGGATCCTACATAAAAACTGGTTCTATTAGATGTATTGTGTGGTTAGTAATGAAAGCAGTGAATATGTAAGATCATCCTGATGGTGTTTTATTAAAGTCAAAGCGTTTAGCATAGAGCGACGATAACCACCCTTATTATGATAATCCGCTATTGTGTCATATAAATACTCACGGGGTTACCTAGCTATTATCCCAGTGTAGGATAACACCCGGATGATTAATCACCCAGTTGGGGCCATAGGTTCTCGCCTAAGATGTGTTAACACCTCGTTAGTGTGTACATGGGATGTTTACATACCGCGCTGGGAACTAAACAACCCGTGTCTCTCCGACATTGGTTGTAATTAAGTTGACTCAATATTTTTTTCCGCGTGTTACGCGTGAACCCACCCACCACGAAGGGGGCGATCGTCGAGTGTTTGATGAATCACTGTTGGTTATTCTCAGAGGGGCTGGCAGTTGGTATATCTTGAGATGTTCTGCCCCATTGTGGTGTGATGCAGAGGGTTCGGTCAAGTACACAGTTGATTCTATTTGCAACACAGGCTCGCGTGTTTATGCTTTCCTAATGCACTGTTAACGCTTGTAGGTACTTGTAGGTATAAACAGTTGTGCGCTGTGAAGTGCCGCTCAGACCCTTCGACAAAGCTGAGCCGCACCTACGATCGGGGGGTATTCCAATTTTAGTACATGCACTTGCATTGCAAATATGGTCTCGCAGAACTACCGCCTAGGCTGTATCCGCAGTCAATCCTCTACTCCACGTGCTCCATCGATTCCAGCGTCATTTTAGAATATCTTTGTCGCTTTCCTTCTTGTCTTCCATCTCGTCACGCATCTCATCGTTCTGCTCCATTGCTATAGCTTATTTTCTCATTTCTATGTATCCTCCTCCTCCTCTTCCTCTTCTTTCATCCACCCTTCCTTATCACCCTGGCCTTGATCGTCTTCCCCGTTCTCCCATTCGCCCTATGTTAGCATTCCTCACGCCACTCCCAACCGCACACCTGTAATTAACGCCAAATAGAAGCACCACCATGCAGATAGGCGATGCTAGCACACCCTCATCAATCGCCTTCCGCTTTCCTATTCATGTCAGGTCGGAGGTCAGATCATTAATCTGAGGGTGTTTGGGCGATAATCCATTGTAATCCGGAGCCGATATCCGTCAAGAGACAGGCATCATTAAACATGCTTCGGAGGTGTGTAGCATTGCGGGCACAAGTAGTGAAGTACGACGCCCGGAGAGGGGGGGGGATGCTCAGATTACGAGTGAAAATGGATGACGTCACTTCTAATTGTCATGATTATGAAATTCTAAGCTGCATTAATTACTGCTAAATCTTATCACATGCTCATTAGATTGAAGTTGACATCAATCAATACATTATTGATTTTACTTGCATGTATGTATATCACATATCGTGTTGTGCTGTATATTGCATACCTTTAGTTTTGGTGCTACATCACATAATAATTAACTTAGATTCAATCACCTGTCTGATCCTTTAACGAGGATACGCATTGATCTCTATGAAACACGTGTTAATAGCGGTATTATGTCTAATTTATTGACTTGATTATGTTGTTATGGCATGTAACTTTGTATCAATTAAGGGATAGTCATAACATCATTTCAATCTCTCCTTCTACCTGGCATTTATACCCGAGACACCTGATTCCTTTTTGCCTGGAGCTGTGTATCTTGCTTGTTCACCACCTTTCTGACTACAAGATTATCGGAATTATGTTTCATATGAAAGAGAGTGATATCTTCCTCCGTCGATGCGAACAACAAACATACATTAATTGCACTTTGCTGAAGTGTGCAATTGACACTTCTGAGAAAAACACAGCATATCATAATATGATACTATCACTCTACGGTCCTAAAATTGGATAAGACTCCATTGTAGTACATTATGCCGACTCCGGCGACTGTCAGTTTGTTTCTCATGCGACTGCCACTAATTCTGTTGTGTTTCTACTAAATATATATGCTCAATGTCGATGTCTATGGCGTGTCATGAAACGTGAGACAATGCAAACTATTGTCAAGAGGTCAGAGTGGTGCATTCTGCAGCAGGCGGCTGTGTGCATTCAGTGCAGATGAAGCTGCCAGTGTGTGCTGCTAGTGTGTGCTGTCAGTGTGTGCTGTCAGAGGGCTACAAGTGTGTGAGGGACACACCATCCTGCTGCAGCTAATTCCATAGGTAAATGCTAATGGTCACAATGCTTGATGGTAAAGTTTAGTACATGTATTATCAAGTTTGCTAGGTTCAAACTTTGAAGACAGTACATAGATATGTTTACCCTATTATGGTCACGTTTTCTTGTGTCCATACCAAGTACTTAAGGGTCGGTGGGAATATACTGAGTAAGTATCGGTTTCATTGTGTGTTTCATTCTAAACACTCGACCTATGTTGACACCTGGGTTGCTGCTTCCCAGCTTTAAGGGATTACGAATTCAGAGGTCGTCTGTTTGATTTTTTTTCCTTCTTGTGATTGGTAAAAGTCTCAGGTCTCGGTGCTCCTGTTGTCTTTACTCTGTGCCCGAGAGTCGTTTGGCCTCTTCAACGGTTTTCAGCAGCCGACGTACTTGGGACCTGACAATGTAAAGAGTTCTCAGGACAGACGCCTTGCATACAGAGTAAGGCTTTGTCTTCTGTTATTACGGAGGCTTAAATAGTGGGCCTAGATGGAATATTAATGCATCAAGAGGAGGCATAAATTGTTCATTGCTAGATTTAGCATCGCTGTGACATTACCTGACTAATTTCCGTGCATTATCATCCGTGATTATGGATTATGGGAACAATGGGTGTACTTTTTATGATTAGCATAAGTTCCGATGTAAATAATGGCGAAATGGTTCGCTTACCTGACTGCATGCCATATGCAATGCAGGTAATTGACATGCCAGGTGTCACGCATGATTTATGACTGCAAAGACAAACTATGACAGAGGGAGGTGGAGGTGGAGGCGTAGGGGTGGAGGTAGGTGCAGGGTGCAGGTATAAAGCAGCTATCAATGCCAGAAGTGCATGCACGTCTGCCATGTATAGAAGACTGCATGTGCAATCGATACATTCGTCTGCAGTTAATATGCAATCTTTGCTGTCTCAGAAAAAAAAAATATATGAAGATGCCCATCTGAAGAAAGAATCTCGATTTTAGAGTCGTTGTTGCTGTTGAAGAAGACACAATGTATAAATACATATGGATAATGTTAAACCCGGATACAAACTACCTACAGTATTTCAATGAAATGATAATGATCTCTACAAAAAAAACAATGCCAACGGTTCCGTAAATCATGGAGCATGTTGATATGAAATGCATAGACGTGTAGTATTGCATTGAAGAAAACATAGAAACATCACACAAAATATGGAAATGCATGCATAAATGATGTCTCTAACCGTCCGCGAATGAATAAGCACTGAATTGACCAAAGAGATCGATATCCGATCAATCATTTGCACTAATCCAATTATTCCTATTGCCTGCATATGGCTTCATTTTTATGCTGTCTCTTCCATCATATCTTGCGCACTGAATGAACCGAAGCACACGCGAAATAGTGATCACCCCCTTCCAAAAAAACTTCAGTGCAATCCCTCAACCCCTTCTTCCCTTTATTACTTCACACAAAAGCCCTGCCTCAATAATCTCCTGCGATCATCGCTACTCCGCCCACCGCGACGAAGAGCCACTGAGTCGTTGATCATTTCGGTCAACTTTTTCCCTCATATGTTGTGTTGCTCAAACACGTTTCAAATTATTAATTAATTATTAATTAATTATTAATAGCTAAAACGTGGTTCTAATCTTTAGAAATGATGGAGTCATTGACAGAATTATATTGAAATCCACAGACTACAATTACTCTGTAGTTATTCACTAATGCATACTCACACTTTTGTAGTAAATTATATCTCACGCATGCGGTATACCTACCATTCAACTTACCAACGTATATTATGTAACCCCGCACTATGTAGGGCAAAGATTCATAATGATGCAACTGTCAATGCAATAGGCTTAATTGTACACAAAACATAGCAACTTATAATTTGTTCTTTATTTCGCCATCAAAACATGAAACATCAACATTTTGAACCCCCCTGACCTCTCAAGGCTTGTTTCTCGGGAATGTGCTCAGCGACTTAGTGCGCATTTCTGCGCGAGGGGTCACATATATATGATGAGCTTTTAAAATAAGTACTAGTATTTCTCACAATCGTATGTAATCGTATTTGCAGTTGGTCCAATTACATACTATTGGCAATGCTAGCATCTTCATGTTGACGACAATACAAGTCCCATGCAGTGCATTGATGTCGCTCTGTTCTGATTCTATTCGAGGTCCCGTCTCATATATCTGCTCATATAATTCAAAGCAAACCCCACATTACGGCTCTTATCGGCAAGATCGTCCGATGGTGAATAGCGCCAGACCGGTGTGACCATCGGATCTTATCTTCGCGGCCGAACCAGACGCGGGATCTGACTGATCTCATTTACAAAACTCAATTACCAACGACCGTCATTGCCCCAGGCCTCTATATATAGTGATGCTGTCTGCCCTTGGATATGTGCTGTATTATACCGACAGATACGCATCTTCTGTTATGTTTATGCATGAGAGTCATCAGTGCACATGCATTATCTATTTTGACCAGATGTAATCAGAGCAAATAGTAACACTGACTTTAGCGGAACAACTCGGATTCTTACACCTGTGCACCAGACACGATTACCACACCTGAGCATGGGCACAGAACAGAGTAAACTCCAGCAGATAAAGGGTTTTATACATGCGGTGGTATTTTCCCTTAGCAAAAACAAGGTCCCGTGATGTCGGCGGGGAGGTGTTTGTAACAGAAATGAAAAGTTATTTCTACATCAGCATTGCTGTTTCTTTCCGCATCTGCTTACAGCCGTAACGCAGGTAGTGCTGTCGTTTACCTGAAATAGGAGGTGTTTGCTTGATGCATATCTCCGTGGAAAGGTGTGGCGACTGGCAATAATTGGGATATTACACCGTTGCAATGATGATTTACAGATACACTAGGCCCATATTTGGGGTCTTAAGCTCAGATACTTGATGTAGCTATATGAGAACCCTCCCCTCCCCCCTCCCTCTGAACATTGCTTTGTTTTCCTCATAACAGAACATGAGGTAACTCAGCATGTCGTAACGCACCCCCCTTCTGACTCCCCCACTCTACGGGGGTGCATACCTACGTTCCCTAATCACGTGACCACAGGGGAACCACAGACAGAAGCAGCAGCGTCTGTGCGGTGAGATCACTCAGCGATGAGCGTGTAAATCAGGAGCGTTAGGTGTTAGAGATCGCGACACATCTTGTCAATAACAACAAGAAAAAAACAGCAGCTGTTGTAGCGAAGTGAAAACATAATTCTTGGAGGCAGGCGCCTCAAAGATAACAGGATTTTTTCCCCTACCCTTTCATCTGTCTTCATTCCAACAACGTCTTCTCATGTACAGGATCCGCTGACAGACGATAATCTAATTAAGTCGCAATTAGTGCCTAGGAATTACTTGATTATGGACTCACTTCTAGTATCTATAATGCGTAAGAATTACTTCCATCTGCGTTTTTTTTTTTTCAAGGAGAAGCCTTGGCCTGTTATCCACAACTTATACACAACCTCCCATGCATCTGTTATCAATAACCAATCTACTAATTCTGAATGTGTACCCGGTTTAAAAAATTTCATATACTTTTTATTAGTTTGAATCCGAGGTGCATATAAAGATCGTTAAAGGTGATAAGAATTCTATGCCTTCTCTTTATAAGAGAAAAAAATTAGTTGAAGCTTCGCGTGAACACGCGATCTTTTAACCTTCTCTCGCTTCTCTACAAGTTCATAAAAATCAAAAGCATGACGAAACAGTGAAAGAACTAACAAATCAGGGCAGTAAAAAGCTCTATATTTCACGGGAAGTTTTTTTTTGTGTTCAGAATGAAAAACGCCAACACGGACATAATTTATGTCTTAGCTTATAATCAAATGCATTATATCGCTACTGTTTGATCCCATTAAGCCGCTTAGCATATCATTATCATCAACAGAATATGCTATTATGAGCTCCTGATCGAGTGCTCGGCTTAAATGTTATGAATCTTTAATTGTAATGAACATAGTGGGAGATAACTCACATAACTCACATCAAGTTCGCATTACTGAGGCCCTATTGTAGTCGATTTATGACCATTTCTGTGAGCAGGGGGTACAATAAAGCCGTCTTTTGCAACACATTTTCAATTCGTTCTGCTTGTTAACCATCGTGAATACCTCTTTCCCTTTACGAGTGTCTGAAAACAAATATTAACATTGGCCTCTCTTTGCTGTTTGGTGTGCCGTGCGCGATCTGTGCGTTTGAATAGGTGTTGAATAGACGCGTCTCTTGCTTGGCTAACCTTCATGAAACAGGCGCCAGAATCGCAAACACTGAATAGACTCATAATCCGCTCAAAGTTTACTAACACCATTGTGGTACTTTGTGGATTCAATCGACGATTTTTTGATGATTTTTCGACAGATTTCATTTAGGGAATTGCGACAGATTGTAGGCTTATCAGAAAATGGATCTAATGAAGAAGGGAAAAAAAGTTTATTGAGAGTTTGAATTTGAATAAATCTTGATAATTGTCATTATGTTAATTCAATTCATCTCATTCGCTATATTCGGCATTTCCTCGAACTGTTTCCGGTTTATTATTATTATTATTATTATTATTATTATTATTATTATTATTATTATTATTATTATTATTATTATTATTATTATTATTATTATTATTATTATTATTATTATTATTATTATTATTATTATTATTATTATTAATAATATTTCATTTCTTGAGTGATAATTGCGACCCCTACTTTGAAGTACGCTGTCGAATCTATCTATGTACGTCATTAATTACAACGAATTTCTCGTTGATTGTAATTAAAATTATTATTCAGCCAGCGATCTGGTATACGACAAAAGCTTTTTCTTGTAAAGGACCTGCAAAAGATATATATATTAACCGAAAACTAAAAAGAAAAAAAAAAAAAAAAAAAAAAAAATCCTAAAAAAGTCCCATGCATAACATGACCGATACCAAATAGCACAACTCGAGATGAGAAGTATTTAAGCATTTCAAATAACACCCTGTAACACAGTGCGTGACATGTTACATGCTGGTATATACAACGTGCCAATCACCTTTAATCATGAGGCGTACAAAGAGCCTATCATCATGGGGTGATTTAGTACCATGCATGCTTTGACGGGACAAGTGTCGCCGTGAAGAGAGCAACGCTGTGTGAGCGATAATTGAGGGCCAGAGGGCGGAGCGCGAACAGATAAGATCACAAATTCAAAGCCGGCACTGCCTCTCCGACCCATGCCCAGACATCACGGCATCAGCCTCTGACTGAAGCTTTGCATTTGTCGCTGGCTCCTATTTCACTACGTCTACCCACACCATGAAACGAATTGCTTGCTCAGTCCTTTTCATTAAAAATTTCTTTTGTGGAAACCTTGTGCAGGACATCATTCCGCGAGACCCTTAATTCCCCATAAAAACAAGAGTGATGTGATGCCATGGTAACGCAGCATCCACTGTTAGAATGCTACCCAGAGATCCAGTATTATGCAATATGCATATTATGTGCTAAACCCCTCTCAGCCACAGAAATAAAAAAGCAACTTAGTCTTGCTCGACAATAATATTCGCCAATGCCGACCCCCTCTCCCCAATGCCTTCGTTGGCATATTGGCAGATGCTATCTTGATTAAAAATATTTCCCCTTCTCCCTCAGCATCGTCTTTCATCCGATATCTTTGTACAATCTTGGGTTCATGCCCCGGGGAACATTCCGTGCAATGGTTTGCTGGCTGACCAACCCACCGATCGGGTGAATATTGCATTAATTCGATATGAATCAATCGAACGGTGCATCAATCATCAGAGAATCCAATAGAAAAATTCACCTGAAAAACGAACCGCACAGATGCCTTCAAAGTGCCGTTTCGTTTTTATGTGACTTCTCTTTCAACTTTCTGTCTCATTTTCGCTCTCTGTTTTCATCAATTCGTAATCGAGCCCTACTCAGATCAGACGCGGTTAATGTTTCGCAGCTCCCTCGAGGCGGAGAAAGAGATCCTCCGCTCATTGACTACTTGGCCCTCCCGCCTTCACGACTCACACCTGCTTTAATGTCATAGCGTTTCGGTGCCAGATCCTCCAAATTCTTAGAAAAGGCAACACTAACTTCGAATGAATCTCTCAACAAATGTGTCTTTGAGCATTGAACACTTGGTGAGGGCTTCACGTCATCACTGCCATTCATCATCTTCATTCTGAAAAAAAGGTTGTATGTAATTTTGCTCGCTTTATGTACAAGTGCACTCGCATTCCTTAGTTGATGTCTTCACAATTCGTTCCAAAACTCGATTGATTTTAATTCAATACACAATCGTTTCCAGTCAGCTTTGTTATTGAGCATCTGGTCGATATGCATGGGGTGTTCACTGAGACAAATGTTCACGAACATCACCTGTCTATTTGCTGGCCCTTTATAATTAATCAATGAATCCAAATTTTAGTGACCAATTGTGATACCTGAAGTCAGCCATCTTTCCGACCTGCGAGGACGGTGAAGCAAGCATCACACGATTGCTCGATCAATAAATAGCCAATCAATATATGATCCATCAAAATCTTTGATACCAGGGGTGTGTCTTTTTACTCTTTTATGCCCTTGATTTGCCCTACAGCCACATCAATCAAATCAGCTTTAATGAATTGACAATTGGCAGAACTGCCATGAGCTACGGTTGATCAACACAGCAACGTTCCTGGAAAAGGGCCCCCTTTTTATCGTCATTGTGGGGAGCTTCTATCTGTTTGAACGGAAAGCCAATCTGTCTATAATTTATAATCATTTATGTAATGAATGTCGTCTCTCATAGCGTTTCTAAGAACTATAAACCGAAACACAAGAAACATGCAGATGTTCAGAAATCGGTGAGTGACTTGTCAGTTGAGCTACTGAATTATATCTACACCCTGTCGGCAGTCAGTGAATCCGGACAATGTAATCTTGGTATTACACGAGTCCCATATAAGTTAATACGATAGACGCCTGACACTCGGTTAAATCACGTCTTTATGCTGGGTATCATCGATCATAATTTTAGCTTGACAAGCAAATGATCCTGTGTATGGTGCAATGGTGCTCAGTGATCGTACCATGGTTGTTTCGCGTCTGATATTGTGCGGATGATAAACGAAGTTGGTTTGCATTTGTTCATCTATCTGCTCCAACGCTGCTTGACAAAAGACAGTCCGCACTTCCGAAAATTGAATTGGATGAAGGCCCTCCTCGCCTCGATCTGGCGCCTTCCTCGATCTTCCCTTCCTCCTGACACGTCACCCTGATCACTAAACCACTATTATTGTCTTCAATTGAGTCATTCCCAGTTTGAAGAAAGTGTGAAAAACAATTTACTCTGTAATTGTATAATAATATTATGTCACAGAAGGTTGTTGCCATAGCAATGACCAAGCTCTAACAGAACCTCTTTGGCAGTTCGCCAATGGGAGCCTTCGTGTTACCAACTTACCAGGCGTATGTATACGTTCATTTATGAACTCATTGATGTTTGGAGCGGATCGATGCTCGGTCATCTACAGACTCCGACTTAGCGTCGCCAGCAATTTCCTCACCAGCCACTAGACAGCGCATCTGTCCCGACCGGAAGGGCTAACAAATATCGATTTCCGGTCAAGCAAGATCGCAATGGTCGTTCGTTTGCACTCGCATTTGGGGATTGCATTCCCATCAGATATCAATTCCCGGAACCAATTGACCGTTATATCGGGCGAAATGAACTCATGGTGTGCGCGCGATGAATGTCATTGACATTGTAAAGCAATTAAAGCTATGATATCAGCGATTTTGTTTAATGTCATCTCTGTTCTGATAAATGAATCAATTTTATTGCCGGTGGCAGTGTAATTGGTACATGTAAGCCGATTGATGGTGCATATAAATTATTATGAGCTCCGGCATTCAATCGAATAGGACCTCGATAGGTTTCACACTGGTCATAACGCTCGAATAATCATAACGGTTCTTATCTTCACAGGCGCCACCTTACAGTGCATGTGTACAACCCGAGATTGCAAACGGGACCAGAAGGTGTCATGCGAGGCCCAGAGCATGTGCTACGTCCAGTATGTCCCCGAAATCATCGAGGAAGTCACCGATGACCCAAGCAGCGTCCAATCTACGAGAGGACCCAGTTGGAGGACGGGAATATCGTCTGTGGTCCGAGGGTGCATTGATGATCCAACACCGTTGCTGTGCGAAAACAGAAGGCCACATACGTACACGGGAACATGGCCAGTGTTGCTATGTTGCAAGGATGGGGATTGGTGCAACAGAGGAGTCATGCCGACCACACCGCCATGGTTACACGACTGGCAAAGTGAGATATCTGTTGCTGGACATTGATCATATTGCTATAATTTTGATATTTATACTCAGAGCAACTGGAAAGCGGAGCACAGAAACCGTCCAACCGGTTTATGAACCGGAATCGTGGAGCACAACCGGCTATTTTTGATAGCTACGACAGAAGCAACGAAGATGATTATAACGACGACGCAGATGACGAGTATGGTGATGACGATGAGTACAGCGAAGGGAAGGTAGAGGGTGGTGCGGATAATGACGACGACCTCACGCGGCATCTAAAGCGATTGAAAGTTTACAACTACGAAAGGGAAGATCCATCACCCACCCACCAAGAAAGTGACGCTATGGCTGCGCAGGAACATGCGCGTAAGACCGTAAATCCGTTATTCATCGGTGTTCCGGTGGCCGGGGCTTGTGTGTTACTAGCAATTGTGGTGTTTGCAATCTACATCCTGAAGAGCCACAACCAATACCTGGCAGAACGGAATCGGAGGAAAGCGGCGCTTCTGAAGCAACACTCCCTCATATACGCCCCTCCCCCTGGTCAAATCAAACCGGCCACGGTCAGCGGCAGTGCATTGTCTTGTCCGTCAAACTGTGTATATGCTGAGAGTGATCGGTCGTCCAACGGAAGCGAAACACGGCTTCTGATGAAGGTGTAGACAAGTGTGGACACAATTCACACAAAGACAGTTGCAAGATGTGTTTTCATGTCAAACTCTGCCAAATTCTCATCATTTTGTATCTCTCAACCAAAGCATATTGCGTATGTGTCAATTATTTCATGTATTCCCATTGTGTTGTTCTGTGTTTAAACATGTACCTCGTTAGCATTCGGAGTCTGTCTTGAGAGTTGAAACCCTCTTTGTTCAACGTGTCATATACTGTAATTATCACGTCATGCCACTTATCAAGTTGCATCGGAAGTCGTTTTATCTTCTGCTGTAAATGGTTGAATCTTTCCCTTTACAGTGTGTGAAACTGTGAATCGTCGTATATTTCGAGGGGACGGGTAACTCTAGGACTTCAACCTTGCCCAAAAATGATAACAGAATTGAGTTGTTCTTTCCTTAAATTTGACGAGAGACAAAATCGATCTATAATATTAACTACCATACATTTCATAATTTTCACATTGTATAATATGACATTATAATTTCATCTTTAATTTATTCGCTGATCAGTTGTACCGTTATTGTAATGTGAGCCATTTGTCTTGTTGTTTCGCATTAAATACGATAAAAGAAACGTTTTGCTATTTCGGCGTTTGCATCGTTCCAGTCGAAATATATCAAACATAATGAGAAACAGTATATGCGCATGCGCATCCGGATGTCCAAGCGTCCAAAGAGACTTGTAAATAGTTTTCTACTTTTGTAACATCCACTTATTCATTCATATTATTCATTTATATTATTCATTCATATTATTCATTTATATTATTCATTCATATTATTCATTTATATTATTCATTCATATTATTCATTTATATTATTCATTAATATTATTCATTTATATTATTTATTTCACCGCACCGCAGCTGGGTGCGTTATGCGCCTGAACAGAGCACTTGGAAGGTTCGGCTGCTGATGTAACCAGCACGTTATGAATTACGAAAGCCTAAAACGATCCTCACCTCAGACACATGTGGATCCGATGATTCGCTTCCACAAGCGTTGAATAGATATAGGAGGGTTGAGTCATTCAGTGGATCCACTGAATTGAAATAGAATAATAATTCTAAGTAACTCCATTTCATAAACAGAGATCAACGCAACAGCTGAATATTGCTGGAATCATAGCGCATTTCCTCCTCAAATCAGAACAATTTCAAATACATGAATGTATATCACAATTATATCGTATTATTCGTATATACGATAAATTTCGATCACTATATCCATTGGTATGATACGACGTGGCATATAGCAGGTGTCGCAGCCAACCTCACACTGTTTCTCTGTTTCGTATATTATTATAGTTACATTCATAAACAGCGATTATAATACGTTATGATTTTCGCTATTTATTTCTCTCAATCTGTCAGGGTCCGGCAGAGAGCATTACAGTCTTATTGTGTTAGGAATTCTTCTGGAGCATAGGCCCACTTTAAAGATCAGCACAAAGGGGGAAAAAATTTAGGCCTGGGTTTGGGGCCAGGTCGAATGAATGAATGAATTTATTTGGTACTAATAAAATTATATATTGTCTTTTTGAGCCATCTGTGCCTTCAAAATAAAAAAAGCGTATTATAATCTTAATGGGATAAAGAAATAGTCAGCCTTCTATCCCACTAGAAGAGAGATAAAAAAAAAAGTGTTGCTCTCTATATAAGACTGAAATTGACACGCATGTCGATTTCCAAGCCGCCACAATCCGCTTCTGAATTTCATTATATTATTTCCGCAATTCAGCAAGTTAAAGACATAAACCGAATTTGATAAGTTTTCTTCTATTTTGATGTATGCTATCGATATACACGCTTATTGCCTTTAATCACCTGTAATTAATTAACGCCCTGTTTGATTAATTCAAATTTGATTGTATTGTGTTTAGCGACCTCATAAATCCTAGAAACGACACCAACATTGCCTTATTGAGACCAGTAAAAAGGAAGTATTTTGACAGGTGTGCTAATTAATTAAAACGCTAATTAGAAGGTGTTCCGGTGATATATTTTCTGGCACCACTTCCAGTATTGTTCGGTATGACCAAAAGAAGGTCTGTACCAAATTTAGTGGGGTTTTTTACGGACTTGCACATGTTTGACCCTAATTAGCCACCCCACTGAAAAGAGTTATATGGTTGACTCCTTCGGGTGCCAGTCACGTTGAACGAGCGCCATTTCGGCTCCATATTTATAATTAATCACGGAAACTATTCTTGATGCGACAATCTGTTATATTCTAAATCCTGATACCTGGCTATAACACATTTTTCTCTGACTCAAGTCTTAATATGAAACATATTTGTGATCTTTTACCTGTATATTATAAGCAGCATTATCCATATCCTATGTAATTCAAGTTTAATGCTCATAATTGCTCATAATCATATGTATATGGTAAAAAGATATCGCCCCAGAATAAGTGCGTTCGACCTAAGCACTCGATCTCTGTCGCCTACACTTTGCATCCACTGTTTTCACACCCGACTCTGCTGTCTCAAAGTTGACATATCAACGAACTAAAACAATGCTCCTTCGATTTCGCAAATTCTGGCCTTTCAGAAGAGCGTTATGATAGATATGAGCCAGAGCATTAGGAAACGACCCTCTTCGCTATACCAGGTCACCCATAACCATAAGTCACCCCTGCTACCGTTCCCTTCGTTCATATTCAGAATAGACCGTGTTACAGTGTTGTCATGGTGACGCTGCAGATGGACGCACTATATTGTGTATGCACTTCTCGCAACTTTGCGAGGCCCTTCATCGTTGCACCCTTTATTTACAAATTATCGACCAATCGCCTAAATTTACAGAGAAAGACGAAGATCAGTAAGCGTTCATGCATGCATTCTGGTAGATATATCGGGTAAGCGATGGTGAAGATTAACGAATGATCGCCTAATTTGTATTCAACATGTTCAACATATTGTCTCATTGTTTCAATGGTGCCTATTGTGGTTGCATTTTCACATTTCTCACAAGGAGACCGTGATTAGTTGAAGTAAAAGCTTTCCGATCCAGATCCACTTTTATGCCGAGTTTCCTGACCTTGTTGACCTCAGAACCCCACCACCAGAATCTGTTCTACTACAGGCACGCGCAGTGAATAGTTACTACACACGGACAGTTAAAGGGTGAGGCGGTTGACGTCCACGTGGTAAAATGGTTTCTGACGGATGAAGTGTGCGGAAACCTTTGTAAATAGAATCTGTGAAACATCCTACGGCTTCTTCGCTTAATCGAGGCAAGGTGCATTGGTATGGCATGCGGAATATTACTCCCTCAAACCGTGACACATTATAAGCACACCATAAGCTTTAAGCCCATATTAACAAGTCAACTCCAAAGTGCCGAAATTATGCGTAAAGACCAAGTGTTGTTGCAGAGGATTCTGAGGTTTTTTGGGGGTCGCATGCGCAGCAAGCGATTCGCTCCAATCTGATTGGTTAATAACTTCAGCAAGGCGGGGACGTGGCTCGCAATGCAGCGAAGAATTAAGAGAATTTATGGCAATGAATAGAGCTGATTATGAGCACAATGGATGGCTTATACATTCTGCAACTGTCGCTGTCTCTTCTTATAACAACAGCACCCAATAAAGCCCCTGTGGCATCTTGATTCGGCACGTAAATATTCTCCTGCGTTGACATTTCGGGTCCCCGCCGATTTCAGCGACCTTCTCCTGTTTGGGTTTTCGATTCTTAGGTGAAGTGATATCAATTCAGTTGCTGACCGTAGCGTCCTCATGGGGATGAATAAGCCAATAAGCAACTTATTTTCATTATCGCCAAAGTTACAGATAAGATAAATCGCGAATCAGTATTCAGAAAGTTTAAAGTACCAGCAATCAAGTACCACCAAGGGGAGAAAAAAAAAACGTATATTTATTTAATTCGAATTAAATAATTATTAGACATTCATATCGTACCTATTTACTAATTCATAAGCATTGTTAATTATATTTAATATTAGTTTATAAACGCGTAGAAACTGTGACTGTGTGAAAAAAAAAAACAAAAAAACCTCCATCTCAGTCACCTTTTCACTCCCACCAATAACAAATTTGAAACGGCCGTTTGAACTTGAATCATGAGTGCCTATTCTGCCATATGAGAGTTCGTGTTGTTATTCAGGAGATTCAGAAACCAAACACCCCGAGAAATCCCAGAATGCATTGCAAGTTATCGGTATTCATTTCGGTCATTTGTCAGCCATAAGTTGTGCATATCCGCCAATATAGCCATCTCCACACTGCTACGTGATCGCTCGGAGGTCATTTGTCCGTATTCCTAAATTGAAGACAAGCATCGCACTGGGGCCAGTAGGAGGAGAAGAATCACATTACAATAGCCCCAAAGGTCAACGCACTCTCTGAGGACCGCTGAGATTGATCTCCATAGCGGTTGATCAGAGCGTGATCAAACAAAGTGTATGTGGAAGCACATTCTTCACCTTTTTTGGGGGGAATCGGAATCTGTGCCATATGTGTGCATTTAAGTCATGAAGATTAGGTTTTGTTAACTGCTCGTTACATTAGTTGAACGTGGAATTCTGACTTTAAAAATTCTTATCGATAATTGCAATACCTCAAGCTGGTCTTGCATGAAGAGCATAGCATTATTTTATGGGCATCATAAACACCTATGGCTATATTCCAAGATCGATTAAGAAATTGTCTACAACGTTTTATAGCACTGATCGCATAAATGGCCTTAACAAACTGCGATCAATACGTATAATATAGTGTACATTCTTTTCGCCGACCGAAAAAACACCCTCAAGTTATTTACATGAGCATTTATTTATTTCTTTATAATTTATTATTTGATATATTAACCCGCAAACCTCCAGCGAGATGCGTGCACCTTCCCGCACTGGGATTTCAGACTTGCCATGCAACGGAGTACACACTGGAACCCAACCTTTAAATCCAAGAGAAGCAAATTAGTTTTAGACGAATAAGGAGATCCGTTGAAGAGTGATTAAAGCGTGAATGCATGTCATTGGCGTGATTGGAGATGCACCTCCACACTCTTCACCTAACACGCGCCTTCCTCGAAGAATTGGGCCACTTTTTGTGCTGGACCAATTCCTCGACAGGGCTCATTGGCACCATTCAATTGTGCCCTTGGAGGAAAATGCGATAGTCACGGGGGATTATTCAGCATAATGTCATCCTCTTGAATTCCTTTTATATGGTCATCGTATTTACTACTCTACCAACAACAACGCAGTTAATGAATATGAAGCTGCTTGTAAACTTTGGAATTATATAGAGTCAATTAAAGTGTAAACACAATGAGTTGGGAATATTCTAGCCATGTAAATACCATCATGATAGTGTATGAACCTATACTAGTATAAGACATAACCATGGCAACTGCATTGAAATTTAAACCCAACGGAAATATTCGACCGTATCATTATCCCGGACCCTCCAAACAGGAAAGTGAGAAAGCAGTCAATTATAGGTCGCACAGCAACCACGTGACAACTCCACTGTCTGTTAGCTGGTGAAGGGGTGAAAAACACTCAAGTGGGGTACTTCCGGTGTGCCAGGCAGAGGTCCGAGAATGTGTCCACCTAACAGGATGCCAATCATCTGATGATCGGGGCTCGAGAGAGAAATTCTATTGCCGAACTTATGAGAACAAAGTGGGATTTACTTCGCTCACCTCACGAGTCACAGCGGGGATACGAATGATGGAGAATGTCCGGTTTATCATTTGCATTATCATTGATAAACGGCGATTTGTGCGTGTGAGACGGAGAATTGTGTGGACTGGGACGGAAAATTGTGTGAAATTAGAATAATCGTTTATTATTCTAGAAATCCTGCATTGTTTACAACAAATAATATGTGCAGATACCAACCAGCCCATCTGCCTATCACCTAGTATCAATCGTGTAGCTCTGTGGTGCGCAGTTATCAAACGTAAGCTCGCACAGTTTGACCATCCCAACCTTAGAAATGACCTTTCGGCACACATTTTGTTGAAATTGAATTTGATTACAACTACATAAAATTATGACCATGTCGAGTTTATGGAATGTTTAATTTAGTTCCTGGCACCTGTCGTTTGAATGTGATTTCACTGAAGTTTGACTGCTCATTGTAGAGAAAATGGAATTTTCTTGTCTGTTAAGACCGGGAGACAACGAATTGTGCAGGTGAGACGGCGAATCTTAGTTTGGTGGAGGTTTGCTGCGATGCAAACTATCGCTTAGCTGGGATGATCGAACGCAACAGAAGCCTTGATTCGAAGGAAGGAAGTGACCAATCAGTTATACCAAAGCCTATGCTCTCTGGCCATTTAGAGTCTAGCACAAGAATGTTGGAAGATTTTTAACTGGTGTTACAACATTAACACGAGAAATCAGAAACTTTGGTGGTACCAAATAAAAATGACTTCAGACGGGGTATTCATTTCCTCATCTTTCTTTCTCAAACGTACCAGTCAATTACATTTAAGGTACATTGATTCAAGAAACGCAGTGAACAGAATAGAAAATTGCACATCGAAAATTGAGGAATCGACCAATAAGCATAAAAGTAATAATAATATATTGTAATAGTGATATTTACTGAATAAAAAAATTACAAAAATATACATGCAAACGAGTGACACTATATAAAAAAAAAAAAAAAAAAAAAAAAAAAAAAATCTTCAATTTCGACATGGTCATAATTATGGAGTTGTAATCGATTTCTCTCTCAAAAAAAATGTGTGCCGAAAGGTCGATTCTGAGGAAGGAGGTTGGGGGGGGGGTGGGGTTGGTCAAACTGCGCGAACTAAGCTAATCAGCCAGATGGGCTCCTTGGTATCTGCACATATTATTTGTTGTAAACAATGCAGGATTTCTCGAATAGTGAGAAATTATTTAAATTCCACAAAATTCTCCATCCCACTCCACAAAATTTTCCGTCTCACCCGCACGAATCGCCGTCAACCACGTCATCCATATCCCTAATGTGCGAGTGTTTCCTTCCCCTTCTACACAGATCCCGCACGATCAAACTGCATCCCTTCACACAATACACCGCGCCAATAAAACAAACGTTTTTAATCAGAGAGCATTTCACCTCAATACAAAGACCCATTGCCATTGATGTACATCGCGACATGAGCTCGTCTCTGACGTCACGGCCCATTGTCTTCACTGTAACGCAGCTCATTGGCTGACTGCCAGCTTCCGGGGGCGGTTTATTTGCATATAAGGCGCGAAAGCGACGGGATTCTACCATATCCCCAAAAGTTTCCCCCGACGAACAATCTAGTGTTGCGAGGCTGAACGCAGAAATACAAGTAAGTGTTTGCATGTAAGTTTATTTATTGATTGCTAAATATCGAATCTGTTATGGTTACTAAGTTATTACACTTCGTGGGAGATATCTTCTTTGATACTGGTTGGCTAGTGCTCAAGTAATAGAAGTTTGCAGTTTCTCTCTTTGAAAGAACTTGCTTGGTAGTCCATTCACTGAGAGATAATTTACATTAATAGTTGCAACATTAATGAAGGCCCAACTTCGTGGAATCATCAATGATATTGTTTTAAGTGCACTCTGTTATTTTGTCCTATTCTCTCGAATTCAATTGTTGCTGCAATCACGGATAATTTATTTCCCCGACCGTCTTCTTTCCTTTGGTCTTCAGCACTCATTTGTTGATGATTTGTAGCTCAGTACCAGCGCATTCATCTTGGATTCAATGTCTTTATGCCTCCATGTCAATTGAGACTGGTATTATAGGGGCCATAATAAGGACGAGTTGGTGGTGCATGCACTGATACATATGCATATGTATATCGGAAATATACTCCTGTCTCAGCATTTTGATCACTATCAACTGTATTATTAATTTTAATTCCCAACTAGGCATTTGGTTCAATCGAGTGGACTACATATGCACTATAATTTCATCATCATAATGTCCAGGTTCCGAGTTCGTGACCCGACCGGTATACGCTTAATGATTGTGAATTATGCATGTGCATTGCAATTCGTTATAATTCTGCAGTGACCGTGCAGTGCTGCCTAGCTGCATTATAAGGCCGGCGCTGTCAGTAACTGTTTATTTTAGTGTGCAATTAAAGAATCCTTGTGATTTATCGATACGTGTGTAGGGGTAGGCTTCAGTTCTGACGCATTAGAGGTTTCGAAGGAACAGAAAATCCGACCAGATTCATGATGGATCAATATGTAATTGTATTTATTGATATGCTAGCGCTTTCAATAGAAAACATACTATATACATGTAAGTTGAAACAATTGATTTTTCTAGTCATATCAAAGTGTAGAATAATATGATTTACATTTCTGGGGTGGCAAAAGCCGATAAATAGGGAATTACGCGATTCAATCACACTTACATTTGTCAGCCTACAGCGCGATAGGTCAGACTGCTTTGATCACAAAGGTGCTCTCAATGCACTGGTTAGCTAACGCAGCACACATCTTTGACCTTATCAGAGGTGATCATCTTTCGTTCAGCATTCAGAAACATGCATAGCCACTCATAGTGAGCGACCTGATGGAGAGGACCAAATTCCTCCTTGATATTTCGAAACTTTCTCTTGGCTTTGCCTATTTTTATAACTGGATTGACAGAAACATTATCAACGTAAAGCTTTTCGTGAGCGTCTTCTATCAGGAGTGTGAATTTGCAATGCTTAGATGTTTCACAATTAAATATATGGATCACGTACCATGCAATGGTATTCAGCAATTTAATTTCTCAATTAACCTTAAAATCGCCGGTGTGTTGTAAATAATGCAATAGTATAGCACGAATTCACGAACTTTATCGAAGGTACAGCTCAAGAAGATATTTACTTCAAGGTCAATCCTGCAGAGGGCTTTTCATAATCTGTTTTATGTCCGATTCAAAACCCTGTAAAAAGATAGAAATGGGGAAGCCAAATGTGTGTCGTAATGGGGCACTGTCAGCGGTAACCGAGTCCCTTGATGCCAACACATCATTGCGTCTGGCTACTCTGCACTTCCGAGACAATAAATGACCTATTTGGAAGTGTGGTATAACAAGATTCTAACATCTCAGTGTAATATTGGTAGCGCCTGGCATAGCTAACTTATTTATTCATGTGACTACTGTTTTGTATGTACATGTGCTCACATTATTTTGTTGCTTAATAACTTAAACTTAACAGATTCAACGCTAAAGAATTCTGGTCTTTAATTGTGCTAATAGAATCGATATGTGTTAATGTTGCGGTGTTCTCAAACATACAAGGGTTCTCATCTAGTGTACCGATAAAAGGACCTTGGAGTGCATTAGACATGAGTCAGTTTGGTTAGGGGTCCAGCTGTGCAATTTGTAGACGCACTCTTTGGAGTTTAGTTTATTTGACGTAACTTTTCCCGATTTAACCTGTATTCACCCTGTGCACGACTGTATGTTAACTGGAACTTGTTTGTGTGTACAGAAGGTGTTGATGATTTCATTGATATGTACTCAGCGGGAAATGTTACACGTAGACAAAAGGGGAAAGACCATTCTTTGTTGTTGACATGTAAGTCTATGCTTCTGCCTTACTAGAACAATGAAAAGTTATATAACCAGCTCTTTACGTGACATGCATACGCTGCCTGCACTTAAACTAACTGAGACTGAATTTTGATTTTCATTGATATATGCCATACGACCGTGGGTATGAGTAAATGTGGGCATATGTGGAATTTATACAGTAGCCTTAGAGGCCCAGTGTGAGTTCTACGAAGAGAAAGAGCCGTCCTCACCCTCTCTTCCTCATACGTAGCGATAAGTGCAGTTAATGCCACTAAAGATGTTAATATAGGAGGGACCGTGGAATAAGAAAAGCGCGTGTGGAGGCCAATGTGTCGAGGTTACAGCCCGCAAAATGGAGTCTATGAGTTGATAGCAGATGTCTGTGACAGGATTCTAGTTTAGTGGGAAATGTATTAAAATCCCAGATATTGGTTGATGGGTAGATACTCTGTAGGTTTATCACCGATAAATATAAAGTACAGGAATGGTTTAAACGTGGTCTCATGGCTATCACAGGATGTACTAACTTACTAAGATCGTCCGACGATGCTTTTATGCTGATCACACATCCTTCCAAAAATTTGTACGGGGCACGCGGTCGATGGTGTGTAAAGGAATCAAGATATGGAATTCTCTACCAAGAGAGTTACAGCAATCGCCGTCATTCAAGAAAAAAAAATGAAGACTTTTAATATCGTCAATGTTACTTTGTCTAATACTTTAATTCATATCTTAGCATTCTATGTATGTAAATATTACGTCTCAGGGTGTTCCAGTGCATTGAGTTTTTTTCGACCAGGAAGAGGACGGGCTCTTTCCATGGTTTTCTCACATATGAAATGGCACTGTGCACACATGACTTAACATTGTGCATCTTTTTTTTTTATGAATGCATGTAATTTTCTTTTATGTTAAGCGCATAGAAACTTTATTCTATAATTGTACATTTTGCGCTATATAAATGAATAAATTATATTAATGCTGACAGGAAAGAAAAAACCACACACAATCAAAATGACATTTATTCATTATTGAAACACTTCATTTGAAACTGCCTTTGATCCAGTTTTGTTTATTGTTGATCATGTTTACCTGCTTACGAAAAAGAGATTAAACGAATTGGAACCAACACCTGCGGCGCAGATTATAAGCATCAAAGTTCCAGGCTTTGAATGGAGCTTCACAGGAAACTGAGGAATACGGGTGGCAGAGTTGGGTCTAATTTGATCTGAGTCAAGACAGTTTTATTGTTGATTAGAGTGTGTGTGAGTGTAGATGACAAAACCTTATATTGAATACGCCAGACGTTAAGCCAGTAACCCGACATCGTTATCGATAATTTAGCGTTAATGAGCCTCATTTTCACCTTACTGCACTCGATCAAAGAATGGCACACGGCCTTCCCATTCTATCCGGGAATTCGATCTCTATTTGGCTAATAGGATACCCGCTTGGATAATACCAGGGTGAAGTCATTAGCGATAGGTACCCGGGTTTGGGTAAGATGGTGTTTAAGGGAGACATAATGATGAGTAATTATCCACAATATCCTAGTTTTGTATTGAAGCCATTTCATTTGTAAAAAAAATGAACAATCTCTTTGCATGGTATCAATAATTAGTATATACAATACTATCACAATATACACGTCTTGTGACCATCGTTATTGCATTAGGTATTACGCAATCATGTTCCCACTTCCGATCACAAAACCACTTCCGCGAAACGCTACAAAACACTTTTTTTCTCCTTCGGCAGAGTGAAGAAAACATTCGCCGCTTTCATGTGGGACCTGACGTACATTTCAACTGCGTTTTATCTTTTGTATCAAAGGAACAAAGAAGGAATTTAGGGCATTGTGTATCAATAAGAGCAGCACTTGGCTACTAATCAGTTTAGTAGTCACTGAGTGAAGATCACTTCCTTTTTGGGCTTTATTTCACATTTGCAGGTCTGCCTCATCAGTGAGCACCTTTTATAGAAGATCCAAAAATAATATAATAAGCTATGTACCAAATTATAGCTAAACCATTTCGGTCACGCTGATAATTATAATAAAGGTATTAAAGACCCAGTAATCGAAAGTCAAGGGTAATATCACCCATGGAAACGACAGTACTCAATAGAAGTCCTGTATAGTAATAAGGCCACACAGATTACGAGCATTTCTAATGGTAACTATGTTCATTTATCGCTCATATCCGACGGTACATGGTGGCATGCACTCAGTGCAAAATGAAGTACACGCAGTGGTTCATTGCGGTACACTTATGTGGAGACACGTTTCGAGGCGAATTGTTCCAGGAAATATATGTTTAATAAAAGCTAGAATGGGGAAAATTAAAAGATTCTGGTGAGACTTCCATTGCATAGGTTGGCTAATTTGTACGCCTGGATTTATTTCGTATCTATGAAGAGCAATTTTTGCCTCGTTTCGCAGATATAACTGGCTGCACAAGAGGAAGCTAGCCTAAAGGAGCCACCCACTCGAGCACCCGTGCTCTAAAACCAAGATTGTGTAGTTTTTGATTCAGACAGTATAAATGCACACGACACACGACCAGCGTAGACCAACTTGAAAACTGATTGATTGGTAACGAAAGACAACACAGGCGCTCTATAACCTTGATGCGCCAACATTGCTTTGTATAATTTAAGAACATGCTCAGGTGCGAAGTTTTGCATCAGGTGCAAGCGGACAGGAAGCGAGACGATGTTGGGGCGAGGTGACGGCCGCGAGCAACTCACTGGACACTGGAGCAACTCACTGGTATTCGAGTTCGTGGCCTGAGAATAAGAAGTAGTGTCAACCCAAAATGGTTTAGTTGGGGGCCAGATTATTGAACTTTTAAGGGACTGGCCATTAATGGGCCGGTAATTCCACTGCATGAAATTCAAAGTCTATATTCGTATTGTGTTGTCGACCTGGCATTGTGCAATGTGATTTGTGATTTGATATTAAGTATTATACATTGCTTTCTTTCTTGCAGAATGAGAAATTCGATCATGTTGAACTTGACTGTGGTTGTATGCATCATCAGTCTCACCGTGTTCCAAGTCTGTGCAAGACCTTACGACACCCAGTTGTCAGAGAAGGACCGACAGGTTCGTCTGTGATTCACTCAATTTGCAGAACCGCAACATAACCATAATCATTACCTAATAATAATTACCCTACAACCTAATTAATGTACACCCATATTATTTTCAGGAAATCATGCACTACGCCGCAAGCATCTTGAAAATAGCCTTCGGTCAGGGATACTTACCAACCCAAGAGAAACGAAATTCCGGGATGTTGGACGCTGTTATCAACATGCCCGATCTCTTTAAAGCCGGCCGCAAATAAACTCAATCTACCAACCATCGACCAAACCAGGTTAACAAACCAATATAAAATATCTGTGATATAAATATTAACCTCTTTCTTATCAGATAATTTTATGGACAACGTTTCGACCTGAGCCACCGGAAGTACCAGGGTATGCCGAAAGAATAAAAATAGAATAAAAATCCCACCATTTTGGCATCTCCTTCCACTCATCAAAGGCTGTACAAAAGACTGATTACTGTACCTGAACGCCTCTACACTTTTGTCATTTGAAATATTTAAATCATGCATAAAGTTAAATTGTTTTATTTTTAAAGCCATTGTTCTCTGTGTGTGTTATTATTGCTCTTTTTGGTCTGGAACGCGTTCTTGGTAAAAGGTTCCGTATGATAAAAGAAGAAGTTTCATATAGGGTCCTGCTTTATGAGGTGAAGCAGGTAACTTGTACCTTCTTAGTCTCACAGACATCCAGGTTGACAAAGACACCTTCACAGGTGACAGGAGTTGGGGTTTTTATTTTGCACCCTAAAATCCCCTAATGGAATGAAGTCTCCGGGTGCTCTTTAATCAATCTTCTCGTATCGCAACTTCAAGGGTTGAACCTAAAAAGGATTGCATTTTAAGCTGTGCAGTTTGTTCGGTTAGGAAATTTCATAAATACATTGTAGAGTCAATGTGTTCTATCTTAATAATCATATATAGACACCAACCATTGGCATTAGTACTCGCAAATTCGCAATAAATGTAAAAATGCCTAAATGTCACAGGTAATAATTATGTCTAAACATGACAGATGTGTGTCAGAGGGTTCAGAAATACTGCAACAATACGCGTAGTTTTCTGATTTCCTTGCACAATCGTTGTTTGCCTGAACTCTATTACACACAGCCCACCGTGGCCTAATTATTTAATGCACAGTACACAAAAGGAATGTCATCAAATTTAGGACACAGTGACATCGTATGAAGAACTGCGATGCCATGCAATCATATTTCTTAGCTTGAAACATATGATGCTTTCCTCTTTGTGCGGTGCAGGTGTCTTAGCGGAAAGAAAACCGAGCCCATGGTTGAAATGAACGCCTGGAAGTAACGATGAAGTTCATTAATCAGTGATAGCAGCATCTATGGTATATTGTCTCCAACACACTTATACTGCAATTCTCAAAATATTATGGGAGAATATAATATGTACGACCTCATTTTAAAGAATATACAAAGTATAACGTGTGTGTCAAATGTGTTGCTTGGTAGAAAGAACTGACCACTTCCTTGATTACAGCCTAAATAATTAGATCATCTACCATGATAACTCACCTTAAGCAAAGCAGCCTTCATGCAAAGAAAGAGAAATCGATTCATGATTGGTTTCTCGCCATTCGTTGCTCAGATGGCCGGTGAATTACTTCCAGTAATTTGACGTACATTCCGAGGGGTCTATAAATTACGTTCATCTCGGAGCAGCCTCAATACCCAGCTATCACGAACACCTACGAAATAACTGGGTCAGATCTTAGTATAATATGAGTGTATATATAGCGCTATTGTACTCAACGTGGAAGCGTCTGAGTGCATTCAGCTTACAGAGTGAGCCAAAAGCAGCCAATCTACTCCTTGTTAAAAACAAAACTCTAAAATGTGCTAAAATGTATCAATTATTCCATAAAATATATACCTGATATGAATTAACTATGTTATTCTGTGCCCATTAATTTTATGCAGAGAAATCAAGTAAAAAGTCAATTTTGAATGAGGGAGGAACCTTTGAATGCGAGTGGTGAGTGATCAACAAGAGAGCAAAATCAAATGAACCCCTGAACAAGCATTAAAGATTGTTATCAGTCTGTTTTGCATCGATTGTAGGAGATAAACATTAGTCGATGATTAGTGCTACCAGAGATATGATAAGATATAGATGAAGCATTCTATTGTAATTTTGGCCTCGCGGATGGATTAAGTCATCCGGATGCGTTAGATTGTTGAGTTATTTGCAACAGGAAGTTTTACATGTTATCCAGCTGGGTTAGATTGTTGAGTCAAGGAAATAATTACGAAATATCGCGAGATATCGCGAAATATCGCGAGTTATTCACTCAACTCTCACACACAAGTCTCATGAAATTAAAGAGCTTTTCATATATCCAGCAACAATACATCTAAATAGTTTTTATTAATCTGGGTCATTTATGGAAATGTTATTTTCAGACAGTTTCTAAAGACTTATTGAGCAGTTCGTGCGTTACAAATCGTTTCAATAGGCTTTATTTTTATATTCATGCGGATCATGAGAGTTCATGGCAACTTTAAAGTTGTGGAATGTAAGCTGTGAATAACGTTGCCGATTTCTTGTCGGTTTAATCATTTGTTCCACACTGATTAGCCAAGCAAGACGATGACTGAAGCATCGTGTTATTATAGGATATGCACATGTCCTTATGCTAAGATGCATTCAGCCGACGAGCATGGCGCACTGGCCCATTCGGGGTTACTAGATCAGTTACTTAGTGATACTATTTGAGGTGTTATTGTGTGCAAGTCATTATACAAAACAGAAGAACTTTATATAACGACTCAATAGTTATCACAAGAGTATGCTTAACAACACCAACGCAATTGGCAGGAATCAGATAACCCATTTTTGTTAATCCTCGGTTCCAGTTGGATTTTGATTCTAAATAGTCTTGCTCTGACCCAACGATGTTAAAGCATTAAAAATGCCGTCTTGTAACGACATAATCGAGTGATTAACATATAAATTACTGTACCGTTTAATTAGTCGCTCATATGACTATTTCATTGATTCCGTTCGTTGGAAGAAGGCCTCTGACAAACTTTGATCGGCATTGATAATTTTGCACTGTATAATTAATTGAATAGATGAAGTCACTGCGCCTTTGTTTAAGGTTGAGACATGGCAATCTGGTCGTTTGCAAATTAATTGCAATGAGGCCTATGGATTTATCACCAATAAAGCACCAACTTCCGAGACACTGAGCTTTGTTTTGAAAAGAAAATGTTATACATGTACTTTCTTCACTCCTCTAGCGGCGCCAGTGAATCGGCGTTGAAAGCTGATGAATGAAAACGACATAGCTTTGAAATCCAAAAGCTGTCTATTGCCCTGCGGAGAGTTATCAAAAAATAAGCTACGCTACAGTAAGTAAAGTAAAATTCCCTGGGAGAAGCATATGCCAAATTCCTTCCGTCTTTTAACCACACACTTCTTGATTCACCACACCGCACTATTTAATGACTCAATATTACCGTCAAAATACTGTTAAACTTGATTTGTGACTGAGTGAATATTACTAGCGAAATTCGTAGGTATTTCTAATCAATAGTTCATGTCATTTAAGTATTCAAATAAAGCTAAATAACCTCCATCTCAACCTCTTTCGTCTTTTGAACTTTTCTTCTGGATTGGAAATTCCTTTGAATATATAACTCAATCACATGCACTTCCAATTACACTCTTCCCTGCTTTTGAGACTTCAGGATCAAATCATAATGCATAATACAAAAAAAAATCTACTTGTATATGAAAGAACTTTAAGTCATGGTCTACTTTAACGGCGGAACGAAATGCCTTTGCACCACGTTTCCGCCGCTTTACCGATACGCTTGACTGCGTGCCGGGGTTTCGAGGCTCATGCGTGGTCTAACTGTTATACTAGGTCTATGAGTGCTACTGTCACAACATTAGCACTCTCAAGCAAAACAATAGTACGAGAGTGTTGCCTTACTTATGCGTTCAATGAAGCTTATCCATTGTCAGGGGCCTTTTTTAGCACCGAAATTGGAAATATCGCAAAGTGCACTCTATTAATTGAGATAAATCGGTATAAATGTTGATGAAATTGAAATAGAAATGATAGGAATAGCAACATGACATTTAAACTAACCAAAACAAGTATATATGCATTTCTCTTATCTTTGTGTCATTTTCACACTGCGATCTGTTTCGCAACACTTTCTCGGAAATGCATAGCACCAATGAAAAGCATTGAAATCGTTAACACGGAGTAATACTTTTGGCCCACTCGGTATATCTCAGATGTTTCATGGCCAAAACGGGAGATCGAGCTTATCTTCTAACATATGGATTGTCCATATTCATTTGTGTGAATCTATTGTTTTGTGGAAATTACTAATCTGAATGCTGGTTGCTAGCATCTCAAAAATCTAAAATAGCACGATCGGTGGACCTTAATTTCAATCCTACCAGATAACAGGGCTTGACCGGGGAATCGAGGAGCAGACATGCAGGTAAAGGAAATCTGGAGTGGGACATGGACGCACACTCACACAGCTATGATGATTTTGTAGGAACAATATTTGGGAGAGAGTAAGCCCAGCTTCATTGGAAACTATACAGACATATACTCAGCCAGGAAGGAAGCCCAGACAGATTGACTATAACTAAATATTCCGCTCCGTCACCCTCCTGAGGCAGCAGGTGAGACTGGGCCATACAGCGTACTAACGTTGCTGATCAAAGGCTGGGCTTCATATGAGACTCCGCACGGTGATCAATCAGAATAAAGGTCAACCTAGCAAACAGGTTCACTTCGCGAAGTTCAAAACAAAGCTGTTCGAAAAACAGGGTGACGAAATCAACTCTGGTTGAGAGCTATATTAGAGCTATATTATATTATATTAAGGTATATTCTTGGACTAGGCCAGGCACCCGAAGAAGAGATTCTCTGACAAAGGTAAACAGGCCACGCAGCTGTGTTAAGCGGATTCTTCTGCCATAAGGTCGTGGGTTCGATTCCCGGAAACTCGCCCTGTTCGAATTTCGCGGCCTGAAAACTCTCATGTCCACCACAGCATGACACATTACACAGTGTCGAAATGTGATACATGGTTAGACAAAAGTGTGTGCTCCTTTACAGAAAGCACTGCTAGCGCACCCCGTAGAGGGCACGTGGTCATACAACCAGGGGAAAACCCCACACCTGCCCAGCCGTTTGCAAGTATTACTGTTAAAAATGGCTAAGTAGGAACAGAGAAAGTTGGAGGAACAACGAAACAATTGGACGGAAAGAAGAGACGATGAATGGGGAATATTGGTGATGCTGTGTGCAATGGTGGATTGAGTATTTGGCATCAACTTCCAGGTGTGAGGATATACCGTGCATGGATGAGGATGGTTTAGGAAGAGGTTGCTACCTGACCTTTTTTCCTTCCACCCGACCCTTGCTCAGATCATCCAACCCTCTAACGCTCCCTTCCCTGTCCTCACTGACCCCATCGACCGATCAACCTCTCTAGCCCCACGACAGCTGGATGTGTGCTGGTGAGGTAGTGTTGTGTTTGTTGTTCAGGGTGGTAGGTGTGGATGGTTCGGTGTGGAATTGCGATGTGTCAGCACAGATGCAGTGCTGAACCAGGCGCGCGAAGTTGGAAGGTGAGTGGGTAGTACGGGCAGTTGAAAAAGGGCAGTGGTCTAGAAGGATGCAGGTTCATATGTTTTCTGTATTTGGACATTGAGGCAAAAGATTTGTTCTCACGATGCCTGGCTTGTTGGCTGGAACGCACTAATATGCCTGATTTACCTGAATCATACAATGACCCGCTTCCTTTAGATGGGCGCTGATTTGCTCATCGTCAGCATCATGACTACCGTGCTATCATCGTCATCGCCATCATCACGACCAGTTATTGTATATTTTTGTACGTCCGTTTTGGTTCCAGGATAGAAAAAGCCATCAGCAAACCCGGCGTGTGCGTAAGAGGCGACTAATGGGAATTAAAATGCAGAAAGTGAACAAAATATATAATGAATATGCTCACTCTGTATGATTATATGGAACTTAAAGATTGCACATTGAAATCGTGAGAAATGCAGATCCGCTCAAGAAAATAAACATTTCTTCGCTTCCACGCCTCATTAAATTAAAAAAAAAGAAAAACAAGAATCAATCAGAGATGTGACAAAGGAAAATTTTTAATTGAACTAATGATGAACATTGATCAAGGAAACATGAGCGTAATTGCAGCAATATTAGTTCATAATACCAAACTATATTACATGTTTCAATTTATGATTTACAGCACAATTGCGCAACCAATGAGTTATATAGATATGCATTTCCATCTGACACGACTTTACAATATCATTTCATGTATAATGAAAACCAATACAATCCAACAATTACAAGGATTGTCAATACTACAGCATATAGGCTGTGCAGAACTATTCAATTCGCCAAATGGTCTAACTCAGTCTTCATCTTGGCAGAAGTTGACATATTTATGGCTCTATCAGAGATCAGCTGGGCTCAGCCCAGTAGACTTGCTAAGCGCAGTGAACTTATCGTATTGAAACAGGCTATGCCAATTATCATTGCAGTATACCACCAGACAGTCAAAGAACATCGTAATTGGCCAAATTTCATGGCAATAAAAGTTTAATGATCAAACAAATTCAAAATAATCATCAATTTTGCAATTAAATGCTTTAATGACCACAATGATCTTGAACTTCAAGCAACTTCATTTAAAATCAGGATTTTGTAAGAGGTGTATGCGTGGCATATACTCTGCGAATTTCAAGTCCACAACTTACATAACCATACAGATATCGGCATTTGAAAAAGTCATAATTGCTATTTCGCATAATTACGCAAGAACGGTGCATCTAGGAGCAGAAATACTTCCAAGCTTTATTTTACATATTGATGCACTGAATCATTTGATGTCAGTTACAAGTCGCTAGCATTACTATTCGATGAGTTATTGGCGATCGAGTTTTCAACTAAGAAAAATCACTGCGACCTTGACCTTTAACCTTTGACCTTCAAACTTTCAGAGTTAATCCGAAATAACTTGCTCCATTAATAAGTGCAACTTACTAATTGACAGACATGAGCGAATTCAAAATATTCCGTACCAAACTTTGTTCAACGGAACACCAAAGCAAAGAAATTAGCGGCGGAGTGTTGCCTAATAATATGTGTTCCGACGGAAAAC
>KB296161.1:61491-85588 GCA_000328365.1 Capitella teleta | reverse complement strand
TTGAGAGCAAAGCAGCATTAGTACGTATAGAAAAAGATTATCATTTTTGGTGTTATTGTCTTTTCATCCCAGCTAATGCTAATTATATTGCAAATTGTATTGCAAATAAAATCAGCCTTTAAAAAATAAATGATGATCGTGGGAACATTATTATTATTATATAATCAGAATTGTGTCATGTATTTTTTTAATATTAGTATGTACCTCGGAGAGTTGACTTTTTGTTGTCATAATAATAATGATGAGGATAATAATAATAATAATAATAATAATAATAATAATAATAATAATAATAATAATAATAATAATAATAATAATAATAATAATAATAATAATAATAATAATAATAATAATAATAATAATAATAATAATAATAATAATAATAATAATAATAATAATAATAATAATAATAATAGTAATAATAATAATAATAATAATAGTAATAATATATTTATATAGCGCAAATATACAAAGGTAATGTGTGGTAATGCGCATAAAATGATGTATGTGAATAGAAAACTATAAGTGTTGATTAAAAAATATGTTTTCAATTTCTTCTTAAAAATCATGCAAAATAATAATATATAATGAATATTATAATATTCAACAAAGAATGCAAGCCTGAATTTAAGGAGGCCTGGTCAGGACAGCGCTCTCGCGCAATTCTTTTGTTTGAGAGTGCTACTGTTTTAATTATGGCACTGAGGTTAACATACTAAAATCTAAACAAAGCAAGGTTGTGTACGACATTCCACATTGCTTGTTCAGGAACCCGTCTGATTCAGCTCACAATTAATTAATAAAATGTCTTCGTGGAAAACTCGCATTTAACGGTTCTCCCTCAATTGAAATCGTCTCTTTATTGGATTTCTTCGAATAAATGCGCGCAGAATAAATTATAGTCAATCTATAATTATTAGGTTGTTAGTCTCGGAATACATGTAAACGGACAATTTCTGAAATTTACAACCTTTTTATTATTATCATGGAGTAGATACATATTGTCAACTCCGTGTATATATTACTAGCTAATATTAAGCTCATTGAGAATTGTGTCATGTATTTTTTAAATATTTGTATGTACCTCGGAGAGTTGACTTTTTGTTGGCGCGAAAGCTCCAATAACCCGGAGTAATATGTTCAGCCCATATGAATAACGTGTTTGCGATAGTAATTTAGTGCGCTATATTATTATTAACAATTATTATTATTATTATTATTATTATTATTATTATTATTATTATTATTATTATTATTATTATTATTATTATTATTATTATTATTATTATTATTATTATTATTATTATTATTTACGTCCGCATAGCGAAATAAATATTTTCTATAATCAGGTCCGATACCGTGAATGACACATATTTTATCATGTGATGTGTTCTGTGTGGGCAGGATGTTTGTACTTGCTTCCCCACGAATTAAATTTAGGGGGAGGGTGAAATAAAACATTGTGGCGAATCGAAACATTCATATAAATTTATTAGTGCTGAAGACTACGCAGTCCTGATGCAAAATGACTGCAGAAATTCGACATGACATGACCTGACCTGACCTGAGTACCTGAGTCACCTGACAAGGATGAAAACCAAGGAGGGGGGGGAGCAGGTTATAAATCCGTATAATACTGTTCACCTAGTCGCCACTCCAAATTTACGCAATAACAGTTTAATTCAATCCACTTTATTTTATTAAAATGCACACATCGCTCACACTCAATCATATGGAGTCCATTATCTCAAATCCCCATCGGGATGCAACGTCCGGAGGAGGAGAGATTAAAATCATAACGTACAAGTTGCGTTATGATCAAGGACATCACAACGCACTTATATCTACATTACAAGGAAGGCAGAAAAATGAAGGATGATGACGAATGATGACGTTATGATTTATAACTAAGGCCAGCTGCATGTTCCGGAGTCATTACGTAGATCGTCTTCAGAGGCTCTGTGCAACACGCACTGCATTTCTTTGTCCGAATTCTCTTCATTATTCACCTGTGCCGTCGCAATAAGCGGTGTTTGGGTGACGTCGGGTTGTTGCACCAACATGCACGTTGCTTCATGCTGTTGCTGCTGCTGCTGCTGCTGTTGTTGACGTTTGGGGTCCAGCGTGAAGTAATGGGGTGGAGCAGCGGTGCGAACTGTGATTCGGGGCGAATCGCTTGTCCCGTATTGAAAACTATCGTAAGGGGAGAAGCACTGGCAGTGTGTTTGGGGGCACAGGGGTTTGCCCTGTACGTCAGCGGTATACGCAGGAACAGTAGGCAACGGACGAAGTTCCATCGTATAGTCATAATCGTTGCCTTTGCCGTGCACAACAGTTTGGAAACAGGGCCGTGTTCCTATCACGTCTGATGGCGACCCGTAGTGTTGATCGTAGATCTTTGTGGCGTGCAAACTGGAGTGGTAAGCCGCCTCAGCAACGCTCTGCCGTTGACGGTTCCGACGTCTGCTATGGGATCATCACTATAGCAACAAGTAACCATGGTAACTGAGTGACTGACCTTTTGATGAGTATGAGACCTAGAGTTAATATGAATGAGCCGATTACCAAGGCAATGCCGATCACAATGGCTACCATTAGACCTGTAAACAAAGACTGAGATATAATTCTGAGAAATGGATGAAGATGCTGATCATCTGTCTTATTGCCCAGGTCATCTCATACCGCTCACTTGTCCACTGCCCTTGATGGAGCACGACGTGTAAATCCCAGATCACAAAATGTGACGCAGTTAATTAAATATGAGATTGATTGTTTTCGTCCTGTGCTGAATGTAGAGGTCACAGGGTGACTGTATTGCAAAACGTTTCTGTCACCACGCGGCCGTTAACCTCCAATTAATTTCAGCTGACGCTTTGCTGTCTTTGTCTCCTTCTTCAGATCTCCTCTTACGTAACAGGTGGTCAATTCGTGTCGACGCATTATTCGCGATATCACTGCACTCGTAAATATTTTGTATAACATGGCTCACTGTATGATTAATCGTCTTTTTATACAGATTATGTCATCCTTCGCTGGACACAAGACAATGTCTAATGAACTCACCGGTGGAATGTTGCGGTTGGTCGACGGGGGCCACCGTGTTGGTTGATAGCATCCCTGGAGATGGAAGTTAATCATGAGTTTATATATTGATACAGATGTTAAGTTCAAACAGGCTCATTCGCCCGATACATCACATGGAAAAACAGCTCTATTATGTGAAAATCTTTCCTACCATAAGCTGGCTGAAGGAAACTCAAAATCAGACGTTTGAAGTACTAGTAATTGGGCTTGTTATCTTTACAACTCCCATTATGTGGTTTCTCTTTCAAAGTGACATCATCTTTGAAACTTCATTTTTTCGGTTGTCGATTTTATGAATAATGACAGTTACATGATGATCACAGTACTATTTTTTCTCCGCATATTATTAGAAAACAAAATGATGCAAATGTGACGAAGAAGGGCGGACGGGTGACTTCCGTGCGGACAGTGTGTGACACATTTATATAATACATATCGAGACATTATCGATAGCATATAATATGCATCACTGATCACATGGTCTTTATGAATCACTAATTGATTTTTCGTCAAGACCAAACTTATTCCGTATTTTTTTATTTAATGTTATTTTAATATGTTTACCTCTAACCTATGAGAAGGGGATATTTTCAATAATAATAATAATATATATAAATATATAATATAATATATAAGAGCATATTTTCTCTTATATGCATGATGGTGTAAGAATAGAGTTAACAATAGCAAACAGCTGTGTATAAATATCGCTCGTTTCTACAAGTGTGCAATGCCGCGATTTTTGCTTCCCCATTCTTAGATCAAAGAGGCTAAACATTGGGTAAAGAAGCTGCCCTAAAAATGACGACGCATAACACGGACGATTTTATCTGAGGAAACAGGGACCGACCTTTAGGGCAGTCGCCGACACTGCCGATCCATTCGCTGTCTTCGCATCTCAAATGGTAGCTTCGTCCCGAAGAAAAACAACTAATCACAACTGTATCACCTTCGCGTTTCAGGTGCGAATTAGGGGGTGCCTTGAAATCTGCGCACCCGATTACTGTAAAGAAACACCACACAAATTAATCAACAATTCAACAGTAAAACAAATCTATACTTAACCTTTTAATTGTAGAAAATTGGCATTCAGAATACTTTAAAGACAAATATAGCCAACTATTTGGGGTAATGTCTATTCTAAGCCTCTTAAGCTTGGGGAGACTTCTAAGAAGGGATTTGCAGCCAAAGCTGAATGAACACCGGAAGGGGGGATTTTCCAGGTTTTAGATTATCTCCCCGGCTTCGACATGTGTTCGCATTCTAACGTTTTAACGTTCTGCATGATTATGAAATTACATGACTCTTGCGCCATTACAAAATTGCCATTAATTTCAAAAGGAAATTGCAATCTGAAAAGTCCCCACAGACGTTGAGCAAAAACTTCACGAGCAAAAGTTCAACAGGGGAAAGCAATGAGAAGCTTTGCAAATTCCCTTTCTGTGGGGAATCGGCTGAATTAGTCTCCTAAACTCAGCTGGAATTGGCTCCCGAGGACAGAACTGGACAGCCGAATTGGCAGCGTTACCTTCGAAACGGACGAGGAACTTGGGAATTTGACCTCGGATTCTACCCCGGATCAGCTCAATGTCCACTTGGTTCGAGACGGAAGTATAAACATGTCGTTTCCTTGACAACCCTCCGCAAATTGGCGTCTCAGCTGCGCTTGCGTCTTCGGACACGATGGCATAGCTGAAGGAAAAGATCATGAGCGTGTGTGTGTTACTGTGTCAGAGTGTAAACGCATTAGGACATAAAAAGCCGGCAGATGGCATGAATCAATCATTAAAGGAAAAGGTGCATCCATTATGCATGATATTGTGTCCTGGGGTTAAAAATGCATATGACTGTAGTTCACAAGCGCATGTAAACTCCTCACAAGTCGTTACAGGTGCTAAAACAGGTAGGTTCCTGCGCAGCAGCAGAAGCAACATGAACGCCAAATTGGGATTTCTACGAATGATTGTTAACGTTTGCAAGCCATGCGTGCAAATGTTGGAGACAATGCTATTCGCCCAAATCGATGACATGCACTATTCATAAGGACGATTTGCTCACATAGTAAACTTTAAGGCCTGTATTGGTGGTACCGCATGTTCACTAGGTGAAACTTATGTTTTCCGCGCTCATTGCGTGCATTGAATGCCTACCAACTTCCATTCAGAGCAAATTACGTGCAACAAAGGAACGGTGAAAAATTATCCATGTCTTCAAAAGGGATGATTTTTTGGTCCGCTCTAAATATTAAATCATGACATTCACCGGAAAACCATTATCCTTCGCTCGCTGTTGTGATGACGGTCTCAGGGGGTCTTTGACGGAAATCAAATTCGGTATTCGTCGCATGATGTGCGAGTTATTAATTCATTGAAAACCCAATGTTATAGGACTCCACAAAGCCAATTTCCTTCTGAGCTTCAATGGTTGACTTGTGACGGGGGTGCGGCGACAATTATAGTTATAATACAACCTTTTCAACACCTGCCACAATGACAAAGCACTGTTGATCAGCTATAACAAACACAGCTTCAGGCCGATTGACCCTAAAGCATTAGTATCAATCATAGCAGATGATCACATGATCACGTGCAGTCACGTGATCATCGCACATGCAAAGTTGCCATTTCGTCGACAATGGCAGAATCTGCGGCGTCTGAATCTCAAAGCTTATTGATTAGGTCGATGCAGGCAAAGTGCCGATCACAATTCAAACCGATTGCTTCGATGGCTCTGGGCCTCTTCAACGGGCGGACCGACTCTTTAATTCTTAACTTCCGGAAGCAAAAAAACATGGCTCCCGATCGATGTCAGTGCAAATGGCACTTGTTGAAAACCCACTGATTGCATCTCGAGATTTTTTGTACACTGGGAAAGTGATATCGATTCAACTATACATTTCACGCCGCCCCAGTCTGTGCTTGAGTTCGATTCAATCCTTTGAACTACAGCTCAATGATGATGGTGGTTATCTGTTTTTTATAGTAGGTTTCAGGATATTGAGGACGTCTTATTGTGTTGGCTTGGTAAAGTGGGGGAGGGCAAATAATGCATGTCGGCTAATTTTCACATTGACTACGGAACACCTGACCGGTAATTATTTACGTATTTAAGTTATTTAAGTTATTTAAGTTATTTAAGTTATTTATAGCACATATGTCACTCACTTATAGCACGCCTCCACGCTATCCTCGGACCGTCCCTCCAAACTGAAGTCCAGCAGCGTCAAGTTGACCAGCTGACCAGGGGCAACTCGGACCCTCCAGGCGCACCTCTGCGTGCCACACTCGCTGACCTGCAATCCTGACCCCTCGTTGGCGACATCTGGTGGGGGTGATAGAAACCCAGAGGTGGATGATATTAAGGTGTGGTTGCTCTGTCGGCACTGGTTGCAGTCGATCCGAGAAACTGAGGGAAACAATTGGCATATTCATTGGAGATCACCCGATACCGCACAATACATAGGCAATGTCAACTAAAACCAAATGCAGGTATAATGCCTAATTGCTGCACATCCACAGAAATGGTTTCTGAGGTGCCACACCCCCTCTGAATCTGACATCAATGCGTTGTCTACGAACGTGCTTAAGATGTTGAAAGAGAACAGAAACCTTTCGATTCACGCCTTTATTTCTGAAGAAGAAGAAGCAGGTCCCTCCTTGTTTGGCATGTACAAAGGAATGCTTTTTTTGTTCCATATTAAAACTAATCATGTGGAGTCGACTGCGCAACAGAACAATAGAAAAGGTTGAGAACTTACCAGGTATGCACTTGTAAGAGGCCTCTAAGTAAGTCTTAAAGTCCTTGGGGCATTCGTTCACTCGGTCCAACATGCCATCAGGAATCCTCAAAGAGCAGGACGACTGTCCCGAGCAAAGAGCGTCCATGTGCGTCATCACGTTGGCATAGCAACCGACGTATCCATAGTCCCTGTCGACGCATTTACCCATGCGCATTCGTCCGTAGTATGCGTGTGTCATCGCTATCACGTGACCGTCTGGACAGGCTGCCGTGAAAGTCTCGGCCTCGCAGAACTCATTGATCTCTGCAATGAAGAAGAAGAACTTGTCACCAAATCAATTAAATCATGCAGGGTCAATTGTCCATACAGCATGAATAACATACAAAGCTATGGTCAACATGGAGACGTCAGCGAGGTCTATGGCACCCCAAAAAGCTGATCGCAAGTTTGTGTCAATTGAGCTATAGCTAGGGATCTCGTCAGATTGTGACGGCAGCAGTGCATCTTATGGAAATATTCCCAGTCTAGACGTCAGTCAGGAAAACTATTCGGAGCCAGGACGGAGCTGCGTCACGTCGCGTGTTTCAGTGTTTAATTGGACGATGATAATTCACTTCTAGGAATGGCTCCGACGAAACATCCATAACGGGGATCAAAACATCCCATGCACAGCAAGAGAACAGTTCCTTTTAATGGAATCAAGGAGCATCCTTTTATTCCTATGCTTATTCCTCGGATAAGAATATTTCTTTTGAATTGACAATCTTGTGCATCAAACACGCATCAATCTGAATGCATCATTCCATGATCATAATCATGAAAATGCTCAGATCCAGGCGACATGGCGTCGAATTCATGACGGCACAAAGTGCAATCCCAAAAGAGGAGAAAACTCCACTGGGAGTGCTTGATGCATTGATCGGTGAATATATGCATGGATTATGCAATTATAGTTGAGACATATATATAGCAACTGTTTTGTGTAAGTGACACTGCAATGTATAATATCCTTTGAATAATAATTGCTAATAATCCATGAATAGCGATTGATTGTTTTTGGTTCGCCAGATCTCAAAGTAAGTTTGATTTGATCGTCTGCGGGATCACATGAGCTGATAGATGTCGACGCCGTTCAGTGAGGCGAAAATCGTTTGGGGGTAATTAAGCGTTTGCTTTCAGTGAAGATTCCCTTTGATTCGATCTGACAATGATCGTTAGAGAGATTGCAACAAGGCGAGGCCTGCACTCTTGTTGCATGGTGACAGCTTAATGGACGATCGAGTTGTTGACGGTTGCTGATGATGATCTGAATCCACGGATGAAGATGCAGAAAAGCAAACCTGGAATACCGGGGAATATGGGTAAGCATCTCCCAATGAAAACCGCGTGCCATTAGCACCAATTAGCAGCCCCGCAGACCGTGTAAGTGATCTGCCTTTGAGCGCGCAAAGCGGGGGCATCACCATTCAGGCTGACAATCGCAGCGGGATCAGTTCCTCTTCCTTCTGTGTCCTTAACCACCCCCACGTTCTCTTGCTCCCTTCCTTTGTTTGATTTCTCTAGATCTAGAGATGCCAGTACAACGCGTGGCGTCTGTCGAGTACTAATTAGTGAGTGCTTTTCTCTGATTGTGTTGGAGGCGTTCTTGAGATATTTTGGTCCATCGTGAACATCCAAAGAATTGTGCTCTCTTGCGAGCATCACTATTCAAAATGATATAATATGATAAGAATACATTGAATAGATAAGAATAGATTTGTATAGCACAATATTTGGTACGTGCTGCTCTGGTGACAATGGTCTTTCTAGGAACTTGACGTAAGACTACGTACTCTATCTGTCTGTTCGAAAACTCCTCAGCCGTAGCAGAGGTTTGAGCTGCTCGTTGGTTTGTAGAGAACCCAAAATCAAAAGGTCTTTGATTCGGGAACTTCAAAGAGATTGTGCACAATGCAACAACATAATCAGTACCGTGCTGGAATAATGCCAAACCTCACAGAAAGTACATGGCTAGTGGCGAAAATACAGGTGTGAATCCTTTGAAGTTTTAATGAAAGTAATTAAATTCAGCATGCATGACCTCAATCTTGGTCCATCTCTGTACAAGGTCATACTATATTAGGGTCCTCGAGTAAGGACCTGCTACGGCCACTCGCCTCAATGTGATGGAAGCAGTGTGCTCTGGCCTCGTTGATTCGGCCATTAAAATAGCCAGGAAATGAACCCAGATAAGGCACAGTATCAATTGGTTACAAGTAGCACAAGTGACACATTACCTACAATCAGAGATTGCACAAAACAGGATTAACGAGACGTGTCTACATTTGACAAGGCGTCAACCGTTGAGATTGATTGGACAAGTGAATAATGGTGGTGCTAACAAGCAAGGGAGAGTACATAATATTATACGCACGTCTGAAATATATGACTGATCGTATATTCAATTGCTCATTTATACAACAAGTCTGCATGTACAGTATTATAGATATAATGACAATTGAGCCCACCTATTACCTGTCAACGTCAGGTAACGCAGACAATTGGGCAAAATTAGACGTCAACGTCATCCGTCGAGGGACACAATCGAAGGAGCTATTTTTCGACTTAGGACAGAAATTAGCTCTTGTTGTTTCCCAGGGTTTGTCAAATATATATATATAACGGATTTCCCTCCATTAACAGATCCCATAAAAAGAATATCAGTGTTGTGAAAACACGTGGATTTACTTTTTATGACTAAAATTGACGTACGACATAAGCAGATACGCCCATCCGAGTCCTAAGAGGATTCTCTACTCAGCCCTGTTCACCTCGAAAATTCCATCACGTCAAGAGACTGATGAAACACCTTACATACACAGGTGTCGCTGATTAAGGGCCCGAAAAGAGAGCGGGTATTGTGCAGCATCGCCGCTGACATTCTCAGGGCTTCCGGTCCTGCTAAAAAGGCGGCTGTATGAGCAGCAGCGGTTGGATTCGTCTGCTGTGATGAGCAGGCTATGGATAAGATATGAAGGATTGTGCTACCGCAAGTGAGGCTTCATGAATGTCGTTAATCTAAGTGAGGACTGCGAAGCTTCATTTTAATGTTGATATTACCCTGATTATAAGCATATATTGATGAGTGGATTGGGGTGTGAAGGAAATTTGCGATCTATACAATTACCAAAGCTTCAGGTGGGTTGCCGCGGAGAGCATGCGCAACGAAAACCCTTATAAAGAATTTTTGAGCCATTGAGCTGATTACCGCGGTTGATTAGTACAACAGAGCCCATCAGCGCTTAAGCACCAATCACCCGTTGCGGAGAAGGTGCTTCCTTTTATAACTCATCAAAGTAATCAGGTGTTAGTTGAATTGCGAACAGGCTGGTATAGGCTGATATCAACACGGCGAACTGTGCTCATATATAGACTGATATCAGCACACGATATTATCTGAAACTTGGTGTGAGATTTAACATCAAAACCAGCATTAACCTCGCAAGGAATCTTAATTATTGTCAGAGGCACATGAACGCCATCGAGATTAGAGGGACGTTGTCCTGACGTATAGGAGGCTTTATTAGTAGAAAGAAGGCAATTTAAGCCCGTTCCTATCTCAAATATAGGACCATGGCCAGTCATCCATTTTGTATAATGTAAGAGAAATCGTAATTCCTGAGAGGAATCGTGCATGTGAGGATGGTAATTTAAAGACAGATCTTAGCATTGCAAAATAGTATCCGCTTTCATGAAGATTTCAATAATTCCGTGAGAAGCAGTCGCTGAAGTTGAATGCGCTTATAATGAATCTACATGTAAATGTACAAGGAGATCCGATTATCCGGATATCCGGATATCGGATATTTCACCGTCTATATGTATGTGATGCGAGATTGGGGTAAGGGTTACGTCAACTTAATTATTTTTATCTTTTTTTTTTTTTTTTTTTTTTTTTTTTTTTCTTCAGCCTAATCTGAATGCCAAACATGGGACACTGGATAAAATTTCCCAAACTAAACTGCGCTAAACAGCAGAGCAAACAGGCAAACAACGCCTATCTTATAGCTTCCCAGTTGAACAGCACTGCGCACAGATAAATTATATATAAAATTGCCCATATCTACAATCAAACACGTAGACCATACTCTTAAAATCAACCTAACGATCACCAAAGAGTTATATATTAATAAAACAAAGCATGGCAAGGGAACCCCCCCGCCCCCCGCCCCTCGGACATGAAAGACACCTACATTACGCCAACATCAACAGCAGTCAATCTCAACGGCATTGGGTAAAGCAACTGTGAACGAAGAGCAGCAGTTAGCAACACAAAGATGTGGGTGATGCCTCAGATTAATCGCCCACACGTCACAGTGAAGACATTGAGAGATGCGGATATCCCTGGCGATATAGATGACGACCATTACCTTTCCGCCGCCCAAGGATCAGCTTGGTGATAATTAACATCCTTGATGACGGATAATGAAAGGATTTAAAGAGGATTTATCCGAGATTAGTGTGAAGAACAGGCAGAGCTAATGTCGTCTACAGGGGTGTCGGCATGGCAAAGTCACAGGTGGAATGTGTCTGTGGGAGGTGGTTTAACGTGTGGCTATAATATTATATTCGTCCGTCTAATTCGGTGTTCAATGCTGAGTTATGTCTGAATAGTGCATACAGGTGCACGAAGATGTCACTTATTGTTCAATGTATAATTGTTCATGTATAGCTGATTTACGTGATATATACATGGTGATTTCGCCAATGATAATATTTGCGGCAGAAGATGGACTCGCTAATGCCTGCGTAGAATGGGGGAGAAGAGGCATAGAGTACTCCCGATGTTGTCAATTAACGCTCTCATAATAAGCTGTGTATGACTGTGTCGCTGTCCTGTGAAGGTAGCCAATCTGATTCTCGCAGGTTTACGTGGGCATATCCATACATAAGCGTATTACACCTTTGAACATTGCATGACAGATTCGGTGCGACACGTGGACAGATGTTCCATTGGTTTAATCAATCTTGGCTGCTTTGTTGCAATGAGCCTCGCTAGACCGAACAAACGGAGAGGCATCGTCTCCTTGGCCTGTTCGGGTTGCCTTTCATCTCAGTACATTTCAGCCAGAGAAGAAATAGACAAAGATGTGATTAAAGTCAGTTTTCGTGAATATATTGACAGCGGATAAATTCCCTCTGTATTGTTCTAAAAGTCTACCGCAATCACAGGGGTTGCATCTCTTCTCTGTACTCTGGCATAAATATATCATGCAAAATCCGCACACTTCTACTTCCCATGCTTATACATACAGCTGATTATTAGAGTGGGCAGATTCCGAATCACCAATGGCCATGAACTCTCCGTTTTGTTGTAAATCTTATAGAATGACCTCCATGACAGGTACACATAATTAATGAGGCATTACTCTCGATAGACGCCGAATGATGTAATTCTGAGTTAACACGAGACTCACCTTCCCGGAATGTTACCATTTTCCCTGAAATAAGTTTAGCAGCGTGGTCGTATGGCTTCATAACAAAGGAACATCATGACGGTATTCGCCTTTGATGCTCTCCAAATAGCACAATTGCCACAGAAACAAAATTTCTTCCCTTTGCTTTCCGCGCATTAAAGTCTTCAACTACCAAAAATTATATATTATATAATTATAATATGTAACTCTTGTGCGTTTTATTGAAGTGGTGTTGGTGGGCCAACTGATAATATGGATAGAAGTATATATAGCTGTACATATACGGTGAATTACCCTCGCGAATTGTAAACAGATTCTATAATCAATGCCACTCTAGACAAGGCAATTAACCGAATGCTCTTTTTCTGCACATACATGCACGTGTAGTTTCAAGTCTGGGTTTCAACTTCCATTGCAAACAAACTTCAAAGCTTCAAACTGAAAAGTAGAAGCGGAAGGAATAACCGTGGTGCCATTGACATGAAGGTCAATAATTATCCTAGTTAAACCTTGAACGAAACTTTGTATGAAACGCTGTTTCTAATTGAAACTATCTTTAACGATTCAGGGGTAAAAAGAGGGATGATCTTTTTCATCAGTGCGCTCTCGCCAAGGAAAATCGTTCTTCGCTCTCGCATATAAGGAGGAGCAATCAAAGACTTTCTCTTTCACCTTCTCTCATCGTCGCAAAGACATGAGTATATCTCGGTGCTGTCTCGGGAAGGAGTGCAACATAAAAAGGGTAATTGTTGGATGCTGATATTGAGCGTGTTTTATGGTGGTTAATTTTCCCTATGTTTTTCCTACGTTTCGTTTCATTAACATATTAATTCAGAGAACTCTCTTATCCCTATTAACTGATCAAATCTTCCTCTGAATGTTGGATTCATAGCGTAGTACATGCACTCCAAGATATTTGAGTGACCCAATTAAAATGGACTGTTAAAATAAATAAACGTGTCATACAATATCGGGTATCCACAACATTGAGAATCATTCACTGCGTCCGCAATGAATAGAAGCAATTTACGCATGAAAAACGAGTCGGCACGAGAATTTTTTTTTTTTTTTTTGTCACACGGAGTCGGATTCCAGAGAGGAGGGAAAGTCAGCTTGTGTTCTATTCCCTGATATTCGATGCGTTTGGCCTGAGGGAAGAAAAGACCTTCGCTCTGCGGGATGCCTAAGGTTGGTGCGGACATTCTATGCATGGCATTCCGATATATCCGAAGGGAATATATATTGCGATAAAATTAAGGAACATGAGCAAAAAGAAACAGGCTCCGTATGAGAGCATTCGTGGTTTTGCAAATGCCTGGAATGACAACACCTGTTTAATCATTTTAAGGTAAACAACTTTGCCCGGATAATGACGAGCTGATTAAGCAAAATTAGCTTGCTTATGATTAGAAGACAGGTGCCGCGGTTCACAAGCACCTTGTGTGCTATCTTAGTTCACGACAGCAAAACAAACATGCCATACATTTTAAGATTTTACGAGAACGGATAGCGGTTGCATAGGGTGTGTTTCCCAGGGTAAGGGAAAAATAGAAGCATGATTTATTTATGAAATAGCTTCAAATGGAGCCACTTAATGGTAAATCCATTCTACATTAATTGAATTAAATTCCGGGTAAACCGATTATATTGATATATATGCGGGTATACCATAAAGCAAACGAGGAATGGTAATTTGATCATTTAAATATAAATACCAGCATTAAGTATACCATAAATCATAATAATACAATATATAACATAATAAATAATCAGAATAATAGGATATTATCCACATGTAAACCTGCTCTCAAAACTACGTGTCACAAATCATTGGCCCAAAGCAGAAGCAACTGTGGATCTCGCTGAATGACCGCATTACGCCCACTAATCCATTTATCGCCTTAGGAGGGTCTAAGTTCTGTCTCCCTGGAGAATTAAGACGGTAATCGGAACACACGGTCTCAACACGCGGCGGTCAGTAGGGTGTTTGGACGAGGGGGGCTGCAAGCTGTCCAAGGGAGCCATACAATGCCCCAATCGCTGCCTGTTTAGTGTCCACAAAAGACTCTGAAATTGCGTTAGAGTTTGGTGAGCAATCTGTCTGCATGCCTCGGTGACAGCCCCAGTTTATTATTGCTGATCTCGGCTTGCGATTTACTCGCTTCCTTCTTTATTATATATGAATGCGAAATCGTAAATCAATTTGGTTTTAACAAATTTCCGTCGACAAGAGGCACACCCAGATCTAAAGCGCATAATATATACGCGAAGTGGAAGATGTATCAAGCAACTCTAATTTCAAGCGTTCTTTTTTTTTTTTTTTTTTTTTTTTAACTTCGTCCAATATCCGCGTTGATACTTGTGGAACTTGTAGATGGACATTGATGTTTGATGTGGTCCCCTTGCGTTTCTCTTTAATGTGATCTTCTGGCCTCTCTTCCTTCCTTGATCAGCGTTCAATGCTCTTTTGAAGTCTGTCCCAAACAAACGTGCTCCGCGGAAAATCAGGATCAATTATGGTGTCAATAAATATTTGCCTTGTGTCTCAGATCCATTATACTCGACCTTTTTCCACAGGATATTTTTTAGGGTAAACCCCCGTACCAATTCGCTCTATCTTAGACTTAGGATAATGTATAGAGTCTATGGAACAATGGTATAATGATACTAGTACATTGACTATCTGCAAATTCAACTTACGGAGTAGCAATGACTCCACGCTAGCATAACTAGTGTTGCTGTTACATTGGAATTAAGCTTGCTTTCTGATTCCACAATAGGTGTGATTTCACCTGAAAGTCAATCATGCCATGATCTTCAATGAACCCACTCTCAAATCTCACTGGACCGATATATCATCGAACATTTACGAACTTTCTCCACCTCTCGTTCGATCGCAATGCATATAGATCAATCTGGAGCATCTCATCTATATTCACAGCCATTAAAGCCTTGAGGGGGGTGCGAATTAGTGCAATAACACTCACGTGTTTGCGGGGCGAGATCCACTTCTTGCGCAACTCCATAAGCCGCCCATTGCAAGGCGGCAGCGACAAAATAGACACCGTCCATAGTTCTCGCTCGTGCTCTTCCTGTATCCTGTTTATAGCAAGTGATAATTCCTTATCTATTCACGCTTCATTAAATAGAAACAATAATCCGGTCTTCATTCATCACGTGGTGTAAATAAGCCAATCAGCAACAAGTGATGGCATCGTAGGGATCCTTCATTTTCTGATCAAGTCAAGATTGCTTCCCGTTTGACGCGCTGTCTCTTCGCTCATCGGTTCTGCTTCTGGGCACTGGAGGCGCTGTGCCTCGCTCTTTTATGCACAGGCAGCTCCGACGCTGCAGGCATTTGGCATCAAGGGCTCTGTGAAGAGAGTTGATTAGAATTCCTGTCATAATAAGAAACAAAAGTGGGCTCATATTAAACAGTATTGATTACGAGAGAGAATGGAAAAAAATCAATGGGCGATAATGCGGTAACTTTCCATTGTGTTTTAGTTATAATCGATCAGGGTAAAAACAATGACGAGGCCGATGATGATGATGAGTGGAAAAACATTTGAGGGCTGGGAATCAATGGGATTAAGATAATTCCCTGCGGCTTTGCCATGGATTATCCTCCTCTGAGGCTCTGAGGTACTACCCGAAAGTCAGGAAATGACTCCCTCTTGATTTTCTCTTCTGTCATTGATGAATGAATGAATGCGTGCGTGCATGCGTCCTTCTGTTGCGTCATTGCTGTGGGCTCCCGATGGATTTCTAAGTGTTTGTGTTTTTTTGATGGAGTGTGTTCCTCGGGCAGCTTGCGATCTTCCTCGCAATCATCCCGTACCCTCCATCCTATGGATTCCTATCCCTTTTCTCCATCACACAATGCATTCTTCTCCTTGTCTCTTTTCTTTCCCTCCACCCCTCCGACCGCTTAAAAATGCAAATAAAAATTGGATACCAAATCTATTGCATTGACTACGGTATCCCAACCTAAAGCACTCTTCCCCTAAACAATAATAAACATGTCACGTGGCATACGATGATCACGTGACTGCATTGTAGATAGCGGGCACGAGACCAGCGAATGAAGACAGTGATGATGTGCCATGAAGCCGTTAATATCCTCGCTCCATTGTCCTCTGCTTCCCGCTAGATTTGTAGCACATTATTTCTCCGACCAGTGATTGATGCATCGAGTATTGATGACCGCGGCTGGGGCGCAGCCAGCGACTTGCAGCGGCGAGATTTGACGAATGTTAGCCGTGCATGCTATTCAAGCAGCACAGGGCAACGATCAACGCTTTCCGCCTTTAAATATTCATCGTGAGCCCTCTTGCTACCCTGATTGGGGTTAAGGGGCCCTTTGAAAAAGTTTTATGGGGCTTTAGCACAACCCTCAAGAGGAAGGGTGGTACTTAGTACCAGCAGTAAGATTTTGACTTATGCCTGCGACATATGTTTTCTCGTACAGGGTTCTCCGCAAATAACGATCATTGACTTTCATCGTCATTTGCATTATTTGTGTTCATGCTATTTATGAAATTGGTTAGATTATGCAATTGACTGACATTGGCACAGTTTTGGCACGCTGTTAAAGGCAGAATGGCAGATATAGTGGATGCTATTTTTGGATATGCTATTTATATAACTCCGATCGAGTATCAGGCTAAGTGGGGAGGTTATAGTTTAGAAGGAGAAAAGGGGACAATACTACTATTTCTGGGTAGTAGGCGTGAACAGCAGCAGGTCGAACAAGGGGTCACGCGTAGATTCTTTAATCTGTGTGCAGTTAACATGGCAGGAAACAATCACAGTAAACTTCCTTGGCCAGCGGTTCATCTCATCTTTGATCTCATCCGCCAGAAGACGCCTCCGCGAGGGCAAATCACACAGCGTAGTGATACGTACACGCGCGTTAAGTGAGCGATAAATGGAGCATGCGACGGTCAGCGTGCCTTGAGGCTGTTGCTACACAGCCAACATGCCAGATATTGTGCTGTTTTGATGCTAATTACCTGTGACTCGGCAATTTTGGCTAATGACGAGATATAGAGGGCCTTCGTGAGACCCCGAGGGATATTTTTCGAGATGAGGTGTGGTGTATAACGGGTGCAATAAACGTGGTGTCGTACACGTGTTATCGTTTTGGTTATTTAAAAGCGATGTCCACATTTTGAGAGATCAGGAAGTGACACAAGAATCAGGATTCGGTCTTGGAATGGAATGGTATCATGTGTTGTTTTACCTCACTTAGTAAAATGTACATTTGTGCATGGTTTGGGTCAAAGAGACCTCGAGTTAAATGAGTCTGAAACTCCGATTTCAACCAGAAAGGATTTCAGTTCGAAACAACGGAAATGCAGCGGAGTGATTTCCGGAGTTTGGTTTTGTGTTGCGGCCATTGAGTTGTTTCATCTGACTCTCAAAACAAATTCAGTATTTGCCCTTCATCACGACCGAAACAGACGGGATCATCTAAACCTGTACACGTACATGCATGCACATAGGTTCATGCGAATTTGAAAGCCATGTTGACATACCCGGATGTAAAAACTGGAACATGGCAATTTCTCGTAGGCGTTTTGACACCGTAAACTGCCACCCCAAAACGCAGTGCGTATTTCTTGTGCTTGTGTGCACCTGCATCCTCTTGGCTCCAGGGGTTCAGTGCACCATAACCAGCTTCTATCTCTAGAAGTTTTATTACATCACGAGCTATAATGGAGGTAATTTGAGAGAGAGAAACGTTGAAATATACATGCGTAGTAGTGTTCCCAATTGCGAGCACGTACGTACTGCATTGACACACAATGTAGTTGAATGCACGCTTGCTTCGGAGCCAAAGAGAATGAAACTCCGTTTCTGCTCGATTTCACCTTTCTGTCAGGTAGCCCGCCCCCTGTTCCTCAATCATGTCAAGGTGCGACTCGCCCGATTAAGCCCCTGATCCACCAAGTAACAACCGTCTATTCAGTAACACAACCTCTCCTCCCTCGTCTCTCTCAACTTGATCCAATGGGAAATTCTAATTCGGATGTTTTCATTCTAACGTGCCATCTCCCCCATATATTCCAAGTTCTGTTTTTTGTTGTTGCAATGCTTGTAAATATCAAAAAGAACTGCATGTCCATGTCGCGCTGCATTCAATCGCAACACCTGATGCAATGAAACAGACTCAGCGGAATCCTAACATCTGCAGAATATAAAATGCTTGGTCAGCATTCTGGTGTCACAAATGATAAAGTATGAGGTGCGAAAGCTGAAAGCTAAAAGCCTGTAGTCACACCATCAAAATGACCTTGCGACCACTGACCACTAGTGACCGGCACCTCACTTTATGCCCAATGTGACCGCAAACATAAAAATCGTATACTGTCACTTTCTCAGCCGGGGGGGGGGGGGGATTTGTTACATCAACATTTTTCTTGTACCAGGAAATGTCTTGACCTTGCCCAATAACGTGATCAACTTGAGCCACATTAGAAATGCAATGGTCTCTATGTCAACCGTTAACGATAGCAATCCCGTTCGTCATGTCATCCCAGCATTTACTCAACGAGGCCATAAACGCAGTGGTCAATGTCTCACAATGACGCTGACCAATACAACTGCCCATCCCATGATTGAAGTGTTTACTGACCAAACGAATCTCCCATGCAATGACCACTCCCGGTCGTCAACTGATTGCTCACATAATGCCCAATTTGATACACGGGAAATCATTAAACTTACGTAATGGTTCCATCAAGATACATCAGTCGAGAATATAACAATCGTCACCATTCTTATGAATATGTATGTCTAGTATTTCATTTAGTTTTCACCTTAATGGGAAAGACCAAAACCAAATTTGTTGAAGTTCTGATTACTGTGCGTGTTGAGTATCAAATTGAGAATCCTGACTTTCCGCAAAGCGTTCTTGGTGACACATGATCTTTGGATTCAAACAAAGTCAATTAAATATAGCAATACATACAGAATTCCACAGGACAATGATTTAATTGAAATCGCATCAGATATTCGAAGCATTTACAAAATTCTGCCGACACCCTGCCGATTCCTTTGATGAACCACCTGCTGTGGACAAAGAGCTTTTCTACCTGTGCCTCTCACTCGGTTTCTGGTCATTTAAGCAAAAGGAAAAAGCTCTGAGAGCTATTTTGCAAGCATCATTTCCGTCCTGGATCTTCTGCGTCACGAAACCTTCTATGCCTCAACACAGCCGGACTTCGTTAATCCGACTAAATCCGGTAATCCGGTCATTGATTTACGAAACCGCCACGTTTTTCAATTCTCAAACCAATGTTATCCGACCTGATCATACAACATTATGGTTGATTGACTGTAAAAGTGTGCACTTTCAGGTCTATATATATATGTAATCTACATGTATATATTTACCGATATTATTATGCCAGTATGATGAAATAAACACAGAGAGGCTTATACTCTATATATTCTTAGATGAAGCTGTGCAAATATGAATTGCACAGGTTTCCATTTTAGACTTCTGGTGAATTCAGCTAAAAGAAGAACCGCGAAGCTCACGCATAAGGGAAATGCTACTGTGTATTTAGCAACAACAAAGGTGGCAATACTCACATGCCTTTGCTTTAAGGATTGGACTTGACCTTAAATCGGCTTGGTTGAGCCTGGTTAACCCAAAACTCTCTTGCATAATTAGGACAAATGCAACGTACCAGATGAATCGTGGCCACAGTAGGACCAATTAGTGTCTCATCGTTCAGGTGATTTCTCTCGAAGTCAATATTGATTGCCAGAATCAAAATATAACAATGCTATTAATGCCTCTGATGCGTATGAAGACTCTCTATCTATATATAAGGGTTACAAAGAGCAGTACTGACGTTACGTCAATGTAGGCTTTATGCTGTCGGTGTGGTACACGGCAGTCCTGTACTAGACGATTTAAGCAACCGCAGTGCATTATGGGTCGATTCACGGCCTTCGTGTGTGAGAATCTCCTTGCTTCTGTGCTTCAATTTCCGTCACAGGCCGAGCCAAAGGGATCACATATAACTCAGTTGTCTGAGGCGGTGTTGGAAGCAAGTCCGTGTGCTATTGAATTCAGTGCTTGTATACACATTTTGGCTTTAATATATCGTCTCTCTGCGGATATTTAGACCCGTACACAAGTTTATATACCAATCATGATAATGAGGCATGATCACTTGTAGCAATCCATTACTGGTGTGAATTATTGCCTTCGACTGTCTTGAGTCGTTTTCCCAAAATAATCATAATTCTCTTGGAACGTGTGCGCCACGACCACCTGCTTGCCCTACTGGGAGGGAAGCTGCCCCATTAATATCACGTGATTGACTGCATGCATACTACACATAACATAAAATTTTGTTGAGTATTCTGGATGCATGCCACATAACTTTAACCACATAATTTAACAATTTCCTCATACCATATGTATATTATCACTGAGCCCTTTATGCGTTACATTTTGAAATAGGCATGATATTGCAACTGGCATGCAATGTTCTCTATGGCTCTTTGCGTCGATTATAAAGGCACATCAGAGACCTATAGGCCTGAATGGCTCCGCACATGTCACTAAGCTAAACACCTCAATGTTCTTGCAAATTGAGTTATGTGGTCATTAAGATTTATCGGTCACTGGGGAGACAAAAAACGATGCAAGTAAATTAGGAGCAGCAGCTCTCGCATCGGTCGCCGTCAGTATTTCTCGAGTGATGTGCGAATCAAGGCTCGGCGGGGTTTCTTTTGTGGAGGTTTGTTTGTGGGCAGTGCGTCAGGCAAGGAGGAAGGTGAGGAGAAGGAGGAGGTCCACACGGGAAGGAACAATTGGATGAGCAGGAGGGCAACACATGGTCAAAAAGACCTTAAAGTTGTAAACAAATACACTTATTACATTGTTTATGCATATTGTACGGAAAGTGCTTTCTTATATATAATTATATATATATAAGTGCTTTCTTCACTGATACATTTACGCTAATCAGGCTACCACTATTTGAAAAAAATAAATTAAATAAAATTAAATTGAAAAAATTAAATGTTTCGCACATTCACCGTATAATCATAACAAAAACAATTTTTAGCAAAAACAATCGGGCTTACGTAAGAAAAGAGAAATATAACGAGAATGGATACAGTATGGCATAACTTAAGGTTGTTTTATGGCAAACAGCGAAACCATAACTTGACCTTTGGCCTTTGCATGACCTCAAAATGGGAGATGGGGAACCAAAATGTCCACGCTCCTGTGTAGTTTGTTTCCATTCGCCCGTCTATTCAATTAGTAACCGTGAATTCGAAGCCTATTGTTTATTTTATTTTTAGGGAGAATTTCAAGGAAGAAAGCAAATATTCAAGAGAAAAAAAAATTTGAACGTAAAAAACTTTCTGTAAATAAAGTTGAGAAATGATGCAAAAATGGCCAAGTGTCGCCTAAAATGGTTTTTGACTAAACACTAGCATATATTATGAAATATGATAGTGCATGCATTACTTTACTGTGAAAAATATTAAAATTAAAAAATTGAAAAATAATCAATAATTTACCCAATTAGTTACGTTAATAACCACCATGACCTTGAAATTTGATGTAATTAATTAAAACTCCGGATTAATTCAGATGGATATGCTAGCAATGTATTTGTGTTAATTTCAATGCCACAGCTTGCATAATAATTGAAATATCGGCCTTTGCATTAGTATATCGTAATTACTATTATGCAATAATTCGCAAGAACGGTGCATTCTAGTGCCGTTATTATGATATGCTTTGTACATCTAGTTGCACTAAATCGTTTCATGTAAACCAAAAAGCCGTAGCTTGAATAATGAATGAGCTAGGGCCGACGCCATTTTAAGCTTTAGAAATTCAGTGTGACCTTGACCTTTGAGCTTGACCTCAAAATTTTTAAGGGTAGATGTATATATAAAAAAAATAATATCACTAAATATAGTTCGTGCATTTCGCGCTTTTATTGGTGTACACACATCAGAGTTACTTAAATTTGTAAATTTACCGATTGTCAAGGTACCATCTTGAATCCCAATCGTCGAAACCTCATTCGAAGGGTTAGACGATTGTTGATTCAGTATATCACAATCGTTTAAGCCTCCAAACGAGACTTAGAACCTCATCTGATGTTGTTAGCCAATATGTTCTTCTATATGTTATGCAGCAGTATTATAGATTTTTTTTTCCATAATAATGCTGCATAACACATAGAAGAACATTTTGCAAGGCCATGGACAACAACATCAGATGAGGTTCAAAATAATTATGATGTACACTATGAATGATCACACATATTATAGTATACTTTATAAATTTTATAATCCCTCTCAAATACAATACCAAGGATCACCGGGTCCATAATGGACATAACGCTCTCACACAACCAATTCGCTCCACTGTGAGATGGAAATGCAGCTCAATTCGAGATCAATTTCCGGTTGCTCCGATGAAATACTCAGATGAGAGAGCCCTACAGTCACGTGACCTTGCAAGAGGACCCCAGCGGGCGGCGTCGCTTGTCAGAAACAGCTAGGTTGGAATTGAATTCGCCTGGGATTAGATTGTATTTAAAGCGAATAATTACCTGCACAGTCCACAGTTGCGCTTTGATAAAGATTAAGTACACTGTAATCAAGGGTTCAGTGCTGCGGTTATGATCAATGCATAGACATGAGCAACCCCCGAATTTGATATACATGCATTCTAGTAGTGATGGAATGCCAAGGTAATATCTATCCTGGGAAATATAGATACAGTACGTCACATTTTGAAATCTGTAGTATATAAACGCATATACTAGTTTTACTAGTCTGCCTTTTAAGGTGGAATAAATAATCTTTAAACACTAAGTAGCCTATTATTATCTAATAGCACAATATAAGCCTGTTTTATACCTGTACGCAATAATGGTATTCTGTAAGTCGTCTGTCAATTTTTTTCCCTGTAGAATGCAACTTTAACCTGGCGGAACCCGACATTACAAATGTTCATGTCGGCAGCTATACCCGAATCGTTCCTGTTGAGGGGTGAATTTGGCCTGTTACACAAAACAAAACATTTTTTATTTTTGCATCGCCCTGAAGCATACTATAGAAGGCAGCACGGATGAGGCAGTTTTTATCTTCTCACGAATGAGTGATTCCAGGAAGTGTAACCAACGGCAACCATAGATGCACTTACCGACCCCTATAACTTGCATTGTGCTTGGAACAAAACATTGTTGATGAAAAAAACTATTGACTTTGTGAAGTCCGAAAATAATGAGAATATTGATTTGCCCTGATCCTGAAAACGTCGATCCATGCATTAGTGATATAATTATACAAATGCTCACCTGGTGTGGCCTTGTTTGCCCCTTTGTCTCAGACATCATTTTGCTAATTTATTTTGGACCAAATTTCGTACGGCTGCAGTCACATTTGAGTTAATTACCACCAGATTATTAGAAAAAAAGACACACCTCTAATCCACATTGAGTGACGAAGGTAAGCAGGAAAGCAAAGGATGCAAGTTTGCTAGACGTGCTTTCTTTTGTTTGCATGCTGGATTATCAGAATGATCAACACCTAACTAACTTAATGCCATTGATTTTGTCTTAGGTGCTGTTAACATTTGCAGAAGGTCCATGTCTGAGTGTTCTTCATTTGGAGGGGGGAAGGGTGGAGCAGGAAGCGTTGTTTGGGAGAAGAGGAAGAAAGAAAGAAAGAAAGAAAGAAAGAAAGAAAGAAAGAAAGAAAGAAAGAAAGAAAGAAAGAAAGAAAGAAAGAAAGAAAGAAAGAAAGAAAGAAAGAAAGA
>KB296161.1:0-60042 GCA_000328365.1 Capitella teleta | reverse complement strand
AGAAAGAAAGAAAGAATGAAAGAAAGAAAGAAAAAAAAATAAAAGAAAGAAAGAAAGAAAGAAAGAAAGAAAGAAAGAAAGAAAGAAAGAAAGAAAGAAAGAAAGAAAGAAAGAAAGAAAGAAAGAAAGAAAGAAAGAAAGAAAGAAAGAAAGAAAGAAAGAAAGAAAGAAAGAAAGAAAGAAAGAAAGAAAGAAAGAAAGAAAGAAAGAAAGAAAGAAAGAAAGAAAGAAAGAAAGAAAGAAAGAAAGAAAGAAAGAAAGAAAGAAAGAAAGAATAAAAGAAAGAAAGAAAGAAAGAAAGAAAGAAAGAAAGAAAGAAAGAAAGAAAGAAAGAAAGAAAGAAAGAAAGAAAGAAAGAAAGAAAGAAAGAAAGAAAGAAAGAAAGAAAGAAAGAAAGAAAGAAAGAAAGAAAGAAAGAAAGAAAGCATGCACCTAAAACCGCAGGGTTCAAGTTACGTCCTGGACAAAACACAAAGTGTAATCACGTGTGAGGCAATGTGCACTTCGTTGTCATCTTGAGAGGGAAACCCCTCCGCCATAAACATAGCCCTTCATTCCATGTATTCTTCCGCATCGCGAGCAGCTTCATAGGCAGAAGTCAACGGTCATTCGGCCGGGATGCAAAACATTTTTGGAGTGCCAGCTTTTTATTCCGTGTTGTACTTGCGATGGTGTAGCGCTGAAATTTAGTGAATCAATTATACCCTTCTGTGTTTTGGGGGGTTTTCATTTTTCTGTGTTACAAGAAAGAACAGCGTAGAAAAATAATTCAGGAACAACGAAAACCGACAATGTGGGTGATGAATTGGCTCCACTGTGCGTTGAACAACCTCCTCAAATCAGTAGTTCTTCCAAATACCACCAGGGGAATTCAAAGAGCATGATAAGTGTATTCGGGGTAGATCGATCTCAAGAGAAAGCGTTGACAGCTGGTGATAACAAAAATAATTCCTGCACTCAAATATGCTGCCTCGAGAAGAATAAAAAATACAGATAATAACCATATTATGTTAAGAATCGATTAGTATACGCATTGCCCTGCTGACTGTTCACAACTGAGATCATGGTGTTTGTTATTGATGGCTATACTCACTACAAGAAGCGACCATGTCCCTGAATTGAGACCTCGCAGTTGAGTTGAGCGAACGTGTTGTGTTTGCCGTCCCCAGGGGTAGCATTCATCAGTGACATGATCGGGAGAAATATTTGGACAAATCACTCGCGGCGTCCAATTTTGATGACACAAGGGCACTATGAGCTGACCCCCGGGTGCATGCAATGTGGAAGCCAAATGTGGTAGTGGCACCGATCACATAGAGACGGGAGTCTGGAGTGGGATGAAACTCGACTGATTTATGACCATTTTCGTAGTATCAAAATGATCAATCATGACAATAATGTTAAATATTCGGGTCACTGGTGCATGCATACTGGTATTTTACCCTGCATGTGGTCTAACACAAACAATATACAGATATTGACCAGAATTCTGTTCTCTTTACACCTCAGAGGATTAATACAATTCCAATTGTATCGAATTTATGTTCTATTGTCGACTGTCCATCAATGGGAGTGAGTTTGGGCGTCATGCGGTTGGTGTGCGCAAGGCGTGCAACACAACCACACCGCTGTAATCCCCCCAGTGAGACCAATTTCAGCATCTTGTGATCAACTGTGTGTGAAAAGATAACCGAAATCTGGCATACTGCAATGCTGTCTGTCACTAGGCATTAAGTGTCGATTTTTGTGCTCCTCTGTTATGTTTTACGGATCTTGTGACCCGGTTTCCTCGTTCAACAATACTCTTATCGATATATTCCCCTGTGGGGAGTATTTACCTCTGTATAACCATAGACAGTAGCCATAGCGCCCATATATAATTATCAAATTGAGAAGGGTAATTGAATAATTTAATTCAGCATCCTAACACTGAAGACTTCACATTCAGAAGGAGATTGATCAACTGAATATCAATTGTTGTCCATTGAGCCAACGAGAAAAGACAAATAAAGGACATGTCATATTGCTGAGCCTTCAATTAAATTCCCATACTCATTAAAGGGCATGCGACCTGAACCGGGTGATTAATTATTTTGATTGATTGAATATTGGCGGTTGTGTGATCATGTTTTGACTACTAAGCATGTGCTCTGCAAATTGCAAGTGATTCATCACTGCAATGACTATAATGCCAACTCATAAAAGGTAAGCCGAGTGTGGTAGAGTCTAATTTTATTGCTGAAAGCTGATTAAAATCGACATGTTTAACTAAGCCATACTGTTATTTGGTTATATATTAATTTTATTGGAAAATACATTGCTTTAGTATGATATCAGATGATTAGTTGCATTTTCGGATTTCCTAAAGTAGACAGATATTATTTCTTTCCAATCCATCTGAGCAGTTATTGTGGGTGTAAACCCGAGCATAGATGCCCGAAAAAAAAAACCCCTGTCACGGAGTTACCTCCTGGCAAAAACAACATCACTGTCCGACTTTTTACACGAGGACAATAAGTCTGGTAAAGGAAACGGCATACAACAAAACAATTCAAAGTAGACCTACTGCGGATACTAAAAAGACAATACAGTACGATGGCTGACTTCCGCTCTAGTACCCAGACCATATTTCAGCGATTCGTGATGAATCGGTTTTATTTAGTGTCAGTTTCGTCCGCTAGAAGTAATAAGTGCTGCCTCACCGATGAAGAGTAATTACTAAGGGGTGAAAAGCCGAGCACAGGGGCCTACTGCAGGCGGAGAGGGAGACTGAGGCGAGGGGATGAGGGGGTGCAATAAACACCCCTTGACACTGAGGCAGGGTACTCGGGTGTTCAATGGCGAATATTGCAGAGTGAGAGGGGGCTTTACAAAAGGCCCAAAGATGCTCTCAGAGAAGGTTTCAACGAGCTTGCATTGTGAGAGAAATGTATGAAGCAAGAGCGTCGTTCTTTTCTTAGCAAATCAATTTACGTGAAATGTGCCACAGAAATAAGCCAGTAATTCGTAATGCCCGGAAATATTATATTCATGCAGCCAATTGGGTTGATTAAGCCTAAACCGCTAAATATAGATTGCCATGGCGATATGATGTGAGCGAGCATGTTTTGCATGGAGATATCCGCTAAACGTTCATGTTAGATGGCGTCATCTTTAGGGCTGCCTTTGAAGGCAAACAGCGAGAACCTTATTGCATGTGAGGGGAGATCAGTTGCTGCGATATTTGTAGATGACATCCCCTCCGGTTGATCCGGACCTCGTATTCGTGCGTAGGCCTCCGGATGAACTGATACCCTGGCGGTGGCTGGAAGAAGCATGCAACATCGCCATTCACGAGATCAAATTCAATAAGTTGACATCAACAACCTTGCAACCGAGGAACACGGCATCCGTCCCTTGATCACACATCTTGCCGACATGGCATTGCTAGTGTTCGGATACGCTGTGCTATATATGCAAGGACTGCGTGTCCCTTTGTTGATTGACTTATTGCCAAGGTTGCAATGAACCTCCGTCTGTTTGTATAACTGTGTATAGTCTTTGTTTGGTGGGTTTCCGCTGGTACGTGTATTGGTACCATGCCATATTTGTAATACGAAGTGCTGCACATCCTGGGGGTTATTCCATGCATGGCGATTTGAAGAAAAACTAATTTAATTTGCTGAAGAAAATAACTGTTCTTTTTTTCCACGCAAAAGTTGGTTTGCCGAAAAAAAAAAAAAAAAAAAAAAAAAGAAGATAAAAACTACTTATTTCACTACATATTCAAATGCTATGCATGTATACATATTAATGTCATTACATACATATTAAGTACAAGTGTACAGCTCCCTATATTAACTTCTCCTGGCATGGTATCCTTATACAAACGAAATTGACACATTGGGCAGATGACCTTGACCACAATCGATCTTTGCTATCAATTCGCACACAGTTGATCACAAAGTACTACAATAGCACCCATGAGACACTACCATCTCCTTGTTCAATAGGATATTCACTGACAAAAAATGCCTGATTAAGTGCACATTGTCAAGGATATGACACCGTTGGTCAACCATACTCCCAGGATGAGATTGGATGTGGTTGCCATGGAAGCCATTTTGAATTGCCTTGGAGATTTACATCTTTGCGTCACGGGAACTCAATGAAATGGCAAGCTGAACCCCCGAACTCGTTGTTCGTCTTCTGGACAGCACCGTTCAGAAATTTCTATTGTGAGACCTTCAGGTAGGTCAGTGTCTGTTTCTAGTAGCACAATTTGCGACAACACAATGTTTCAAAAGAAGTGGCTTCATTGCAATGACCTTAACTCTAAATGACGACACGTGTCCTGAATTACGTCACGATCAAATTAATCCATCGTCCTCCTCGGGGATCCTCAAGCAACAAACCTGTATGATGCATGGTGAAACAATACTTGTAACAATATTATCAGATGTTAATCTGTCGTTCTGCTGATTTATGTTACAGTTAAGTATGCCGAGACTTACTGACGACACCATGAACATATAAGAACCATATGAACTAATGACTTAATCAAGAATACCCTGAGGACCCCCTTCGAAGAATGATGCCCAGCATCTCGTGCATCACCATGGTAACTCTCTCGTCAGCCCAATGTTCCCTGTGATGACTCAATTGTTTGTGTGCCGACCGCTTTATGGCCGTGCGTCATGATTTGCTGTCTTCAGCTGAATGGACAAAGTACAACAGGTTTCGCAGAGTAAAGGCAGCCGAATTGTTCATTCAGTAAGAGCGACAGACTCGTAAACTTTGCAGTGTGTTTCATGAGATAATGTTGGATGCCTTGATGCAAGACAACGGGGAGGTATAGCGTGTACTAAACCCGGCGGTATCCGAGCTCAAATTCGGGATGATCGTCGGTTACATCTTGTAGAAATAAGCGTGTACCAGACATTGTTGATGAGGATACAGTTTGGTACTTTGGTTCGTCGGTTTACTGTGTTGGTTTATTAGTTAGAGCTATATAGTTGGTGCATGGTTGCTTGGGTGCTTGGTTTCTTACAGCTATCGCTCCATCGCATCCTGGTCATTGATTTTACTTTATGATTAAGTATGTACGTTCATTAATTTCAATGTCCCTTCCGTCTTAATCAGAATGTTCCTCGTGTTTTACAAGTCAATGGAGTGAAAGATGACTTTGCCCGGCGGTCAGGAAGGCTGACATTCCTCGGAGACCGTGTAAAGAAAACGGGTTAATCATTCAAACAGCAGTGATAAATTACATCGGACGAAAACCATTAATTGACACACTCAGTTTTGCCAGCATCCTTGAGAAATTCGCCGAGTTTCTCTCTCATATCACACCGGGCATTTGCATTTCAACCTGCGGTGCAATAGATCCATTGAACAGAGCTCTTTCGCAAACGAGATCACTTTCTGAATCTTAACCTCAATCAGTCCAGGGGCACCGCTCCCATGAATAGTTTATACCCCCTCCCCTCCCCGCCCCTCTCTCCTTTCGTGATTAGCAGTGATTCCTCAAAATCCGCTTGCAGTTCGCGTCTGTCAAAAACTTCCCAAGAGATTTCCATCCATTCATCCGTCATAAAATTGCTGCATGAAGATGCTGAAGTCATGGAACACAGTTGTGCGCATGCGCGAGATCATTGTCGAGAGCCTTTTCTGTTTCCCGGCATTCCATTCATGCTTTGCACGATTCCATGTGTGTTTTTTTCGGTTTGAGCCATACAAATTTCGTGTGAGCCAATCCATGCACACCGCCTTAATAAAAGTGTTATATTTTACAATCAAACATATAAGGCTAAAAATTGATTATAGTGGGGGATAATTGCACTGTTTAAATACGTCTACATATCATTCAGATTTGAAATGATGCAGGAGCATGCATCAGCCGTCAACAACCATTAAGAACAAAGAATAGGGATGACAGAACAACATCACATTGATTGAGGCCTGCAACTCGATACTCCTGATCACTGATCTTGTGTAGCCGTCACTAAGTGACTCCTTGGCGTGCTTCGTCACGAAGCCAGCAACAGCATCATTGAATCCGCAGGCAATTTGATCTAGGTGAAGAATTTAATATTGCGCTCCTTATCAACGAATTATGTTTCGGTACTCTCCTAGTATCTGCATTATAATCATTTGGTAGCCTATATTATGGCTAATAACGGGTCTCTCCAGTCGCTAAGTGGCAGCATGGCCAGAAACACAGGACAAGCGCTTTTGTCAGAGAAGGCAATTCGTTATTCAGCGGACGTAAGGTACCGTGGATGCATAGATGAAGTACTGGGAACAGAATCAGATAATTGTGACTGCGCCGATTAATTTCTGGGCCTGGACCTCTATACCTCTTCATGGACAGTGGTACAGCATGCGTTGGGTGCTTATGTTGGTATTCAGCCTTGACCCGACAGGGCATGTGCCCAGCATCAGTAAATCGACACCAGCTACATGGTGCTCTTGTCGCATGGACTATGATAAAGAAATCATGCAAAAGTCATAGAAACAAGACTTTTGCATGAACAATCTCAATACAGGTACATGCATAGCAAAAATTATTGACGAAGGTCGGACAGACATCGCTCGATTGATCGATGCTCGTGACATCTGAAGAGTGGATCACTCGCTACTTTACTCCCTTTCGTGTCTACATAATTATGTGAAGCTTTTACTTCGGTTGTTGTTGGAAATTGGCGCAAAAAACCAGAGATCTGCTCTCGCGTCATCAATCGAAGCCAAAAGAATCAAGGACTTCAGCATCACATAATGTACTGTGTAATTGTAAATCTCCAAAGCCGTATATTGTCATCAGATTTTAAATAACCTTTAATGATTGATCTCATTATCTGCAATCTTTCATCATTGTACATCTCTCTCGCTAACCTTTTACATCTTGTAAGGACAGTTTTTAATTAAGCGTCATTGAGAAAAGTATATAATTAAGTATAAAGCTTACATCAGGTGGCTAAAACAATACATATATATGCATGATGCATATAATTCATAAAAAGGCATAGTACCCGACACGTGTATATTATTGTCAACTTTCAAGGTGCGAACGTGGACGTGATCCTTCTGGCAAATTTAAATCTCATTCAAATAACGACTCAAAGTCCATTTTTAACCAGTTCTCTATCCCTTTATTTTTTTTTTCAATAAGCAAAATGGAATAATAACCACTATTCACTCGTATGAATACTATATCACGAAATCGTCTGAAGTTTAATTTTATTATAACTTTTGATTATTTATCGCCATTCGCGAAAAATAAATGCTTCGTTCTCAGACCGTTGGCGACGCACGGGCTGTCACCGAGAGAAAATTAAGTATAATAATAATAAGTATTATTTTAACCAAATATGTTCATTTGCGGGAGAATAGCAAAGGTAAATCTTAATTTGAAAATACGTGTACTGATTATTGGTTTTGTACGTTCAATTGTCATTAGTTCAGTGGTAAATACATTTATAAAAACTTGGTTAGCGATCAAAATATACGTCGCAATGTGTACATTCAGCCTGATATTTTCATGCATTGGAGATTCACTCGGATGAAATGAAATTCTGGATATGCAAGACAAAACCAAAATAGTTCCACCTTCTGAACAGGTGTGGATCACATTGCTTCCCTTAACTTCTTTGACTGAAAGAAATGACCTTCTTATGAAGGCCCGTCGTACCTGAAAAGTGAGTTATAAGTTTACCTGTAAAAGACAGGTGAACTATGATTAGCTCCGTTACCAGTGTGACAATGTGAGAGGCATGGCCAATCACATAGTTCCTGTGCTGTTCTGTCGACAATTGGAAATAGCGACTACGCATTGGTCATAATTATATCAAATCTCACATTTGCTTTTTTATTGGGTGCCCTGTCATAGGCCACAGACACATAACTTTGAGTCATGTAACCCTGAGAAGAAGAAAAGGGGGACATAATACCTGGAGCAATACACCATACTTCAAAGCAATAATTTTATCGGGTTTGATGTCTGATTAATTCCGTTGTAAAAAATAAGGATTCGTTACAAATGTAGCTATGCAGTCTCTATGAATTGTGAAATATTAGCAGAATTGAGTTTCAATTTATTTTCATGATATTAGCATCGTCTTCTATTTCACCGCATGGAAAACATCGGCCTCAAAGATACTGCTCTCCAATGGCTGAAATCCTACCTTGATGACCGGATCCAACAAGTCCGTATCGGCAACTCCCTTTCCTCCCCGACTGAACTCTCCGTGGGTGTTTCCCAGGGGTCGGTCTTAGGACCGTTGCTGTTCCTCATCTATGTATTCTCCAATTTCGCCGCATCGCCAAAATTAAACGTAACTTGTCTCCATCTGCTAGAGCTATCCATACCTCAGTCAATTCCAGGTTCGACTATAACAATAGTCTTCTCACTGGCATTAATCTTGAAAACTTACCTTTTTAACAAAGCTTTTATTGATTACAATTGACGAACTTACCTCCTCTTTCTTACCTTTTTATACCTTGTCTACCTTTATGTTTCTCTTTTTAAGTCGTTTTCATGTGATGCACCTAGAAACTTTTATGTACCTTTTTTTTGCGCTATATAAGTCAATACATTATTTTTTAATATTCGTAGTATTATTGGCATAATAAATTGACAGAAAGGAGCTTTCGTGATGTCTCTTAATTGAGTAATTAATCGAGTAATTGAAGATTCCTATTCTTTTATTGTTTATGCTTCAATATATTGCTTCTCTCGTGAATTCGTCTTCCACATAATATTATACGAGCATACCCTACCCATGTACATCATTATAAACCGTGCATATAAGGGCTTGTGTGGATGATGAATAGACTAACAGATCGTGTTATTAAAACGCTGCTGAATTAATAGGCACCCAGAGCATGCATGTTGACAACTTTTCCTTACATAATTCGTAATTATTTTTCGTGAAATGACCTGACGCATGCGAACAGTATGAGTTCAAGTTGTCATGACACTAGATATCAATATATCCACATGCTGCGTGGTTATCATATCTAAAAGTGGTTCGCCGTTAGCGCGTTCGGCTGTTAACCGATGGGTTGATGGTTCTAGCCCACCCACGTACGATGGATATGTTATAGATCGACAATTCCAAAATCAAACATGAAATTGTGTTCCAGTGATTACACACAGAGTCTACAATAGAAATATTATATAGAATTACTCAAAGATATACTAGAATGACTGTGTCACGGTAGCTTGGAATCAAAGGAGTATATGTTACATAAAACACCAGCAGTGTCCAGCATGTAGAGTTTCCATTGGGCTGTTCTGATGACGACACCTCTGTTCCCCTTCAATCTGGCTTCAATTCTGACCGATCGCCTGACCGATGAATCCAAAATTATAGGCATTCTAACCGATGACATGACCTCTACTTCTAGTCACTCATTAATAATTCTATTTTGCCACCCAAGAGCTCATTGACAAACAGAAATCGATAGTTGGGTAGATGGAAATGCCATTGAAAGATCATAATGGTATGCCATGTTTACATGGCTGGGTATATACCGCAAACTTTTGCATTTCGTGGGAATAACTTTTTTTCTCAGAAATTCAATGATTAAAGGGCATCCGGTGAGCCAATCAAGGCTTACACACGGGGTGGGGGGGATATTTAAAAAGAAATGCGTGTCATTCAGTATATAGGGAAGATGAAAAATCAAGAATGTGAAAACAGTTAATGAGGAAAATCGTGTTCTATGGGCGTACAATGGAGATCCGCCATTGTTGTTCTCGAACGAGACAGACGCGTCTTGCTATCACGAACTCTAGCTCGAAGCTTTATTCAATCATTAAGCCTCGTAGTACTCAAATGAATATTACTTGCACACACGTATGGCGTCTTACTTAAAAGGTCTCTGTGGAGTAGTTGGATAGAGCGTTCGGCTGTGTAACGTTGGTGGATCAGGACCATCAAAGGGACGGTTGATTTTAGATTTTTAATTAATTCTCAATACATGTGAAGTAAATATTTACCATTGAAGTCAAAATTAAATTTAACTTGTTTTTTGTTCTTTTGTTAACTGCTTTGTAACCTAAGACAGGCATCAGACCAATCTGAAGAATTACACCAATTAATCAATTATGCGTTTAAGGGCCACGTGACACTTTGAGACAAATGCCGAGGACCATATTCATCAACACGACCAGATTAGTCGACTGAATGAAGCGGAAATCGAATCAGAGAAAGTGAACGTGACTTAACCACACCTTTGCAGTTCATTTTCCCATCTGTGTGATTGCCTCAATACATGAATATCAATGGGCTTAATTACGTGAGATTCATTGATAACGCATCAGTGATCGATATCTCAGTATGTAGAGATCCTTGTATAGCATTGCTCTTATCACATGCAAGTTATCACTGTTTGCATGTCTTTGGGTGCGTGCTAGAACAGGATACAGAGCACATCCTATGTCCACAGAGATACCCAGGGCCTCACATGGGAGATCTACGCAAGCAAATCGCGCATCAGCATCCCTTACTCAGCCGCCTTTGTTGGCTCACGTTCACACTAATGGAATGGGAACCTTAGCCTCAAAGGGATCTGCTGATCAGCTGATTGGTTCTTGATTGATTGATTGATTGATTGATTGATTGATTGATTGATTGATTGATTGATTGATTGATTGATTGATTGATTGATTGATCAGATTGGTTGCTTGATATATTGATTGATTGATTGATTGATTGATTGATTGATTGATTGATTGATTAATTGATTGATTGATTGATTGATTGATTGATTGATTGATTGATTGATTGATTGATTGATTGATTGATTGATTGATTGATTGATTGATTGATTTACAGTAGGCGTTTTCTTCTTTGATTATATGATCTTTATCATTATCATTGAGATGATTTTGTATTTTTGTTACACTATAGCAATCGACAGCGTCGTTGAATTCGTGACCTCCCCAACCTCAGGCAAGCTATAATTTGTAACAAATCAAAACTCTCCAGGCCGAATCATTCCTTCGACGCGCTTGATACGCCCAATGACCAAGACAGCTGTGCAGAGTGGAAGACCTATCGGAAGGGATTTCAGCCGTGGGAAAATTTAGATGCCACATTCATCGAGCGTTGCATTGTTTGGATGCGCCATGTGCCCCGTATGGAGGGAGGCACCATGCATAGACATACTACACCAGGAGACTTGGAGTAGTGTGACATTGACAATAGCGGGAATACGGTGACAACAAAGTTGATTCCGATTCCAGTAATCAATAGTGAAATAAGCGAATGAGGAATCATTAGGAATGAAACGTGTGCGAATACTGAAGTTTTGTTGTACTCAGAGATAAATGGCTACCAGGGGCTTCTTCACGCATGCGCGTTGTGCATCAGAATGGCCCACGCGATGAAATAATTGTGGTGTTTGTTGATCAACACCGCATCTTGCGATTTACGCCTCGATGTGTCGGATGCTTGAGTGAAAATCCAGCGAAACATGAGACGCCATATAAAAAGTTGATGTTTTTTCGGAACTTTTCACTGACTCTGGTAAACAATGAGGTTGTCTGTCTACTTCTTCCGTGCATGTTTTATTTGTGTAAACTGTTGTCAGAATGATGGCTTCGCCTTTCTCCAGGAACCATGAGTTGACTAAATTGTTTCTCCTCAAAACGTTGTCGAGTTTTATTCTTTGCAGCTGTACGTAAGTCGTTTGGTCGACATCTCATAATTCTGATTGACAGAATACTTTGAAACTTCATTTTCACTATGTTCCATATCATTCAACACACACAAACACCCTCATTCGTAGTACAAAAAGAAGAAGGAAAACAAAACCACACACACCCAAAACTATCGCCTTTAGATCCAAAACCTATTTGACTATATAACTGTTTGGCTGTATAATTAAGGATACGCATGTTGTTGTGCAGTCGAAATTGAAATTGAATTGAAATGGAAATTGAAAGATCTTTCTTTGAGAGGTCAATCCATGTTATAGAGTATCTCTGATACAAGTGAAATACTTGAAAAGTTGAAAGAAAAGATGATAGAATCAGCTGAAGCGAAACAATAAATAATTATTATTATAGACTGCAAATGATACATGATGTGTTGTACTTGAATTTGTAATTAACTGGTTTTAATGTAATGCATTAAAACGTTCATAATATTCAGCATTGCACACATCAATCTGAGTTTTTTAATCTCTTGAATTTGCCATTTGTTGTTCAAAAATTTTCTTCAATGCATCAATTCTAGCCAATGAAAGCTGATTCTTCTCTACACCGTACTTTGGCTCAAAATTTTCTCTCAAAAAATCATAAATTACTTCATCTAAAATGTCTAGATTCATGTCACTGATAATTCCCTCTTTGCCGTAAAATATCAGGCAATTTGTTGTCGGTGTCGATCTCGAGCTATGCTTCAAGTTCAAGCAGTTACTATTGATAACAGGAGGTCGTTTTTCGCTTTTAGTCTCGTCGGTATCATAACGAACTTCGGTAACATTATGCCAATGCGAGAAAGCGGTCCAGGCTATAGAGTATAGAGTTTCTTTTCAGTAGCGCCGGAGACCAGTGAATAGAGTCCTCGGCTTGTGAGCTATCTTTCGAATCTCAATTCTGTGTATGCTTAATATTTAGTAGGCCTAAATTTGTTTGTTCCATGACGGTCTCTTTGACTGCCTTGGCAAGAGATGGCCAGTGCTCAGACCCACTCAGCATAACGGTTCTTGCATGAAAGAGTGAGGAATATAATATATTTGGATTCGGACCTGCAGGTTGCTGATTATAATCCCGAGAAAGAAAACCGCTCAAGAAATTCAGCATTTCTTCGTTTCTTTGCCTCGGAAAAAAAAAAAAAAAAAAAAAAAGTAAAACAGCAGATATTGCGTTACTAAAGTTATTAAAGCTTTGTTAAAATTGCTATTAATCGTAATATAGATTTATACAGTAAAACCTGTGTTTGCGACCACCTGTGGTCAGCAACCACCTGCCCTAAGCGACCACCTTAAAATCCGCCAGACCACTTTAACATGTAAGTGATCCTGTATTCAGCGACCACCTGCACAAAGCGACCAGCGACCGGTCATTATCGGTCCCGATGGACACTTGACCCTCCCTGTGTTGAACGACTGCGCGCTTGGTGGGAATTCAGACATCATGCACGCATGCATTGAAGTTTTCACTTATTGCCTGCTCGAGCAACGAGTCGAGTCAAGCTTCTCTTCCCGCTCCGTCTCAGCGATTGTCTAACGCTTTGCTTTGACCGAGCGATGGTCGATGTATTTAATGACGAGAACCAGAGATACTCTGTAGCATGGATTGATCGCTCACAGAAAAAGCTGCTCCAAGTTCGCTAAATTCATAACGCATCGAATAAGGAGAAAATTTACTTCCGGTTGATAGAATTTACATTCAATAACATTGGCAACGAGCAGCTGATCGTAAATGCGGAACGAATAACTTTTTCATTCTTCTGAACTTCTGATACGTCTCTATTATCGTGGCATGAAAAGTTGAGCAGGTCATCAGACTCAAACGAGGTGAGTGTGATTCGAAGTATAAACGCCCACAATTGGTGCCTTAATCCTAATTAACTTTCAGAACACGTACTGTCCAAATAGAATATTCAGCATCTGTCTCTGATTCTCACCCCTCAATGAAGTGTTCTGTGAAGAGATTTAACTTCTTTCTTGACTCCGTAATCAGTGCCGATAAGTTCGCTAATCAACAAACTTTCATTAGTTTTCTGACTTCAAGTTTCATTTTATTATCTAGACCTCAGACATGGCTGGGGATTTCAAGGATCAGCAGGTCTTTCATGAATATCCACTTGAATACTAGAAAAGGGATGAAATTTTATGAGTGAGCTGCAATATATCACACTTGAGTTCTTTAGTTTCACTTAGTTAACAATCCATATGCTCTTGTGATTCCATTAAACATTGTAAGCCTATTCATGAATGACTGGTATTTATTAGATTTTGCATTGAATTGGTGTACAGAATTTTAAAAGCCACTCACATCAAATCATTTGAATGGCAATTACTTGCTTTGCTTTGCTTTCCGAAGGCGTATAGTGTCCATGAAGCTCAGAGAATTAAATTGAAATTGTATTGAAAGGATTGATGATAGAATCAGCTGCAGCAAAACAATATATAATTATTTATTATTATAGGATGCAAATGACATGGGGTGTCGTACTTTCATTTTTAATTAAAGCGTTTTAATTTAATGTAGTAAGACCTTTAAAAAATAATGTCGATTGCATGCATCAATCAGTTTGCTGTTCTCTTGAAATCTCTATTTTTTGTTTCAAAATTATCTTCAATTCATCAAGTACTGCAGATGAGAGCCGATTCTTAAAGATCATGTCGTACTTGGCTCCAAATTTTCACTCAAAAAAATCATAAATGATTTCATCTAAAGGTTTTAGATTCACGCCACTAATAATTCCCACTTTGCTGCCAAAATCCTATCAATTTCTTGTTGTTCTCGATCTTGACGTATTCTTCAAGCCGTGATCATTGATAACCGGAAATAATTATTAGTCGCTTTGAATCTCGTCGCTATCATAACGAACTTCGGCAACATTATACCAATTATGAGCGATCAATCCATGCAATATAGAGTATCTCTGCGAGATCAAAGCAGACGGAAGAACGCATGCTGCCTCGATCCACCACGTCACTCTTTCCCGCGCCCAGGAGGCCCTCACCGACCTTCAAACTTACTTCGCACAAAACACACACCCCCTCCTCAACACTGTAATCGACATGACTGCCGATTTTGACGCAAGTTTGGCACAGAGATGACCAACGCATTTTGAAAGCAGGCAACTCTGGACTCATTCTATCATTGAGACACCCTGTATAATAATGTACTGTGTACAGTTATGTACATTCCTGCTTAAACTATGTCTTTGTTTAATGCGTTATACATTTGTACATGCACAAGTATATGTGGAAGCGTTATGATTATTTTGACTAGTTCATTATCATAACGCACCGTTATGGGCTGGCTCAAGATGAACGCTGTTTTCACTTTTCAGCGACCACCTGTTCTGAAACGAGAGTTTGAAATGGGTCCCCAGAGTGGTCGCTATGGAAAGGTTTTACTGTACTTCTTCTGAAACCAAAATAATAACGCTCAGTTTTCTAGATCCGGAACACTTGCCTTTTTTAGGTATCGCCCAGGAAGCCAATGAGACCGAACCATATCCGAGGTTACCGCCGGTTTTATAAATTTGTAAATCTGCATTAATATACACTCTTTGATTAATGATAATAGATTTACTACAGGGTTAACACCAAGCCAGGCATTTGACGATCGGAGTCAACCATTACTACTACCGATACATGTATATTGTGATTTGAATTATCGTCATAATTGGGTACGGTGATATATTTTTTAGATTTATTATATATGGTTGACGTAAAATTGCCAATGATTCGGCCTATTTGCTTGTAATCAGCAATTACTGATTTGCAATTAGATCTATCTCAACCATGAAATGCGTGATGAATTGCAGAATAAAGCCAACCATGTCGTTATTGCATGCAATTCAAGGAAAAGGTGCTTCAAGAACAAGCATCACACAAGAAGGTGACCTAAATCTATAATAATTTTGAACGTGCTATTTTGTTCGTGTCAAGCGCTCCTGACGCAAACGGATATCCGGTTGAGTGGCTTGAGTACATGCGATGGTTCTAATGAGGCTGACGTTGCAGGGCCCCCACCCTTATCTCACATGCCCATGCATGTTAACACAGGGACGGCAGTGCAGGTGAATTATGCAGCAGAGTCCCTGTGTTATAATGCTGTGTAAATTCGACATATTATACGTTATGGTCTGCAGCCCATCCGATGACCCCTTTTACTCCAAGGAGTGGCCATGTTTTCTTGTGTTGTTTAGCGGCATATATACCTTAGCTGCTGTTCACCGACTCCGATGTTTTGATACAAGTTCTTTGAGCGTTCTTTCTTTTTCCGGGGTTTGTTCGCATCTACTCAATTCACTGGTCTCCGGCATTATGTAACACCCAGTTGGCCGTTCGACTGGTGGTGTGGTCGTCGTCTGCTCGTTAGACAATATGGTCTCTGGCGCTACTGAAAAGAAGCACCGGCACATACCGATGAAAACTCACCCCTATTTTGGTACATCCATTTCACTCGATTTCATATGACGTCACTCGGAATTCCCAATATGGCCCACAGGGCGAGGCGAGTGAAAATGAATTCACATTATTTGTTGAATACGACTAGTTGATTAAATGCTACTATAAATAGCAGCCAATGAGATACCACCTATCATCGTTGTGTGCTTTTGTCATTGTACATATGACCAGAGATCCGGTGAAATCTACTCAAGTTGGGATCGAGTGTTGGTGCGTTATGATTCGCTAGTAAACGGTGCATGTGGCCATCTCGTGTTTTTACTCACACTCTATATACATAGCACGTTGTGTGTCTTGCGGATTTTCCTTTATATACGTTCTGTGTCTTCATGGTTGCTTTCGTGTAATAAACATATAATTATATACAAAGATGAGTTTGTATTTATCCAAGTGTAAAATTATGTGATCAAAGTCCTGAAACGTCTCGCTTTTCGATTACATGTATTAAGAGACCATCCCAGGGAATCTGAATCAGAAGACTTCTCCGCCTCGATCCTGCCATGAACCACGGGAATCAGCCATCTATTAATTATTCTTATCTTGAATAAAGTTTGTTGTATGTTGCCATCAAATCATCACTTGAGATGATATAGAGATACGAGATGTGGCTTCACCCGAAGTCCGCACTTTGTATGGCTCCTTATTTTAGTCACAATCCATATTTTACCATGACGCCATCCGCGTTCAGTAAATGGCAAACATTTTAATGAAGTGTGTTGATTAAATGGTTGATTAGGATTAAAAGGCAAATTCAAATGTTTTTAAGAGGTTCTTACGATCAATGTTCGCCAGATTTTAAACACAAATAATAAATGGTCTAAGTAACATAGTGTCACACCAGGTGGATACCGATAACATTGTGAGTTTGTGACCTCAATGTGACCTCAATTGTGACCTTCAATGACACCTCCAAGTCTAATTGGTGCATGAGGCTGCACGGTGCCTCTCACCACATCTTGTATCTCTATATAATCTCAAGTCTGATTGGGGTTGATGAGGCGGGTGCCTCTCACTGTGTCCTTTATCTTCAATCTAAAATAATAGGCTGTTGATATCGTTCGCCTAAAGGTACGTGTATTAACATAGACGAAGGACGAGCGAATTTTCCTAATTGTAGACGGCCAGGCTCGAGCGCCAGTCTCCACCTAATTAACATGTATTTCCCCTGAACCTGGCTGAACAAATTACCGTAAAATGCTGTTAACACGGCCATATCTTTTTACCCCAAAGAGCGAGAGCTCAAAAATGTATAATGTATAGAGACTTAACCAACTTGAGTATGTTGTGAATCAATCAAATCTATATCACGTATAATTGCAGAGTTATTCGACTTTTGTCAAACATTATCAAAAACGTAATTGGTACACAACAAATGTTGACAATGTTTGAAAAAGTCAAATAACTATAAAAATTAATTATCTGTGAAGTAAGTTTATCTTTTAAATTAATTATTATGTGCAATTTGCTAATTCCATTTTGAGTTTATTTTGGTGTGTAAATTTCCTCTATTTTCGTATAATTTTCAATTGTAATTGTTTCCATTTAAGTTTGCTATAACAGTTTATTCCATCCTGTACTATTGAATAAACTAGCTAAAGTATAATACCAACTCTTGGGTATTCTAAATTATTCTTACATAAGTTTGCATCATAATTGTAGACCGAGTTTAGCCAAAACCCGAACACGAATTTCACATATTCGTGAAAAGTATATGCCGTACCCTGAATCCGAGGCACTTTTCAAGGTGTGCGCGGCAGCAAGCTTCGATGAGATGGGTGCCTCCTTCTGAAGCATTGCCTCGTGGATGTCCGTTTCTGTGCGGTACGACAAGTCGCTTGAGGCAGCCTCTTCTTCTTCAAGATTGAGTCGCAAGACCTCGAGCAAGTTGGCCTCAAGATTGTCCACTGTGAACGCTTTGCCGAAGAACGACTCCTGGAGCAGCCGGCGAGGGCTCTTTGCGTTGAGAACGTCACGGTGGAACTTGAGTTGTGCCAGCAATGCCTTGTGTCAAACTTCTGACGGTAAATTGGATAGATTCTTCTTTACCTCTAGCTCCGAGCTCCGGGGGCCTCCATTTCGTTGGGTCATCCTTTCGTCTCTGCACGTACTCTCGTCATCATGGCTATGAAGAAAAAAACTTAACTCAACTCATTTTTTCTATGCTTAATCCAAGTTACAAGATCTCGAAGCCTCTACAACTCGAAGTGATTTCGATGGTCCCTTGAAATTCGACATATCCAAATTATACTGTAGTTGCTGCTTCTCCTCAAGCTTTTTCTTAAGCTCCTCCTTCAAAAGTAGCTTTCTATCGCTGTGCAGGCAGCAGTTCTCACTGGCTCAACTGACTCTGCTGTCAAGGACCTTCTGCTCATCGACGTCACTCCCCTCTCCCTCGGCATAGAAACAGCTGGCGGTGTCATGACCAATCTGCTGCCTCGCAATTCCAAGATCCCGACCGCCCAATCACAGACGTTCACCACGTACGATGACAACCCGCCTGCAGTTTCTATCCTGGTTTACGAAGGTGAGAAGGCCATGACCAAGGACAACAACCTCCTGGGTCGCTTTGAGTTATGTGGCATCCCTCCTGCCCCACGCGGTGTCCCGAAGATCAACGTCAGCTTCGACAACGACGCCAATGGCATCCTGAACGTGACCGCCAAAGACGAGAGTACAGGTCGCTCGACCAGATCACCATCAAGAACAGCGACCGCCTGTCCAAGGGAGACATAGCATGTTCTGAGGCGGAGAAGTACAAGAAGGAAGACGAGAAGCAGAGGCAACGCGTCGACGCTCGCAACCGTCTGGAGCAGTACGCTTTGCAGTGCAAGCAAGCGGTGTCGGACAGTGACCTCGCAGCGAGCGACAAGGACATGGTGGCAAAAGAGTGTGATGACGTCATCACGTGGCTGGAGAACAACGCTCAGTCGGTGGAGAAGGACGAATGCGAAGACCGACTGCAACAGTTGCAGACGACCTGCTCGCCCATCATGACCAAGATGCATCAGAAAGGACAACAGCAGCAGCAGCAACAGGGTCCGACGGTGGAAGAAAAGGTCTGATCGAAGGGTTAATTAGTTGTGAAGATTATCCTGCATAAACCTTATTGTATTCATAGAATAAGTATACAATTGATATTTCATATATGTCATTCATGGCATTTCATCTTGGTCTTTAGGACTATGTGTACAAGTATAAATATGTGCATATTTTTCTAATTGCAGATTTTATTTCATAATTTGTTGAATCACTGATATTATTATTATTTTTTTTTTTTGTAGCATGCTCATTTCAAAGGCTGGCCAAGCATTCTAAACAGTATGGTATTGTTTACATCGATGTGCTTTAACAGTGACCGCAATCATTGCATTTTTAATATTTATATCGCGTTTAAATTATTTCCGCGTATAACTGTAATATAATTTTACGTTATACGCTGATCGATAGTACACTTGTATGTAATAATATAATAAGACACCACATGTACGTGTACACCCTCATTTTGCAAGCCTGTGCGACATTCTAGATGGCTTATGTACACGTATATGGCACACGCGCATCACATCGTAAAGTGATAGTCATTACGTATTAAGTTTTAGACATGCATATAAAAAAGTATGAATGCATGTTGGCCTGCACGATTCAAGATGGTTGCAAAATATAAAGCTAAACTGACATCCGTAGTATTCACTATTCACTGTGCATAATTCTCTCAAGATAAACCTTTCGTATGACATAATCCCTTTGACTCTAGAAATCATAACGTACCTCCTTTGGAGTAATGCCAGGCGGGTCTCACTCAATGATTTCCACTGCTATCATAGATTGCTCGCAGGCACCGTGCATTCTGCCCAAGGAGCTTAGATAACAGCTGTCTGACTGTTGTCTACTCAGTAGGGTCTATATACTCACTCAGTCACAATCATGATGATGAATATACTAGCTCCCCAAGCCGTAGCGTAGCGTATACACTACGGTGTGTAGGAACTGCTTCGCTACCCTTGGGGAGCTAATGACTATACCATGGTATGTGGCTGCGTGACTCTGTCAGTCTGTGACTGAGTTACTGACGGGTAGTGAGAGGCAGCTCCGCTGGATTATACATGAATTGAGACCTGCGTTTGAACGATCTTTACAACTGTGAAAATTATGATTCGTATCTGCACTTCATCAGTTGCCACGATCCCGAACGACAAACTTTTTCACCGCGTTCGCACAGCCAAGAGAGCGATAATTGGTCTGTTTCACACACTCGTTGCTACGAAACGGGGGTGTGACATCAGTTGAATTCAGAACGAGACTCGAGGACCGGGGGTTCATGTGCACCAAAACTGGTTTGAGCGACCCAGTCATATTAACATCCTTTTCTGCAACGACAGTGCCGCATTTCTGTGCGTTATGACAGCATTCTTGATGTTCTTTGCACTTAAGTGAGGTCATAAGTCATAACGTTCTTTGATTGGATTTCGCACTCAAGCTGTGCTCAGACAGATTCACTTGAGACAGAATGTCAAGCGCCGCAGCAAAGAAACCCCCAATTCTCTTGGGACTGCGCCATGGAACCAGTCCAAGGCCCTCTATAGAGCGCTTCTGGTGGCTTTAAACATTGTTTATGCTTCGCTAAAAGCCGTGCTATCCAAGGGGCTGAAGCCTGAGATTCACCATGAAACGATGCACAATGTATAACTGTACAGGCCTACTCATATGTCTTATGAGCTTATATAGGCCTACACTATATTATTTGAGCAAGCATAGCTTTGATTGTGTAGCCGGACGAATTCACAGAATCAAGACTGTCAAACCAAAATTAAGTTCTTTATTGACCCAGTGTTGCAATAGTAAACGATGACAGATGATTGAAGCAGTAGAATATGAAGAAGAAAACATAGAAGAAAGTACGTATGACATGCTAAAACAAAACGGAAACACTCCAATCAACATACAGAATTAAAACCCACGATAAGGACAAATGGTCGTTAAAACGATGTAATAAATACATGACAGCTAAGAAAAACACATTAAATCATAAGACACGGGTTCGAGGTAACTATCTGACTACTTGTGGTAGCACTCACCTTCGTTGGGAAAGAACATACAAATTACCACCGCTCAATAACTCAAGGCACCGATCCTTCTGCTTTGCTGTGTTCAAAAAGAAAGTCCCAACCAGGCGATCCCTTGCGGTCGTCTGCCAAGCCACAGAATAATCGAACTAACACAGTTCTTTACGACCCAAGCGAAAGCCAGCGTTACAATTGGGTTTAGAGTTATGTCATAACAACGCCATTGTTAGGCCGAACTACTTCTACAAGGCTGAAATCATAACCTTGGTTATACGTAATACTGGAACACGGGCGTAAAACGTGTAATATTCAAAGGGACTACTAATCCTAAGAATGGGGTGTACCGTGTATTTACATGGGTATTGTAGTCCTAATATGAATATCACTCCTAGCGATATGTAATGTATTATATCATCTACATGGTACAAGATATAGGCCGGACCAAAGATAATGTTATCTGCCTGAAGCCCAGTGGGACTACTGTGTGTCACCATTGACGCAATTGTAGAGTACTCCTGGATACAAAAGAATTATGAACGACCTCAAACCAGAATATTTAGTTTTGTTATGACATAAATTATTAATTCTGGCATCCTAAATTAATAAAATGTAGTCAGACTGTTTCTCCGGGACAAAACGTGCGAAAGTGAAGTGCCGCTGCATGGTTACCATGGAGATAGCATGCCAACGAATGAATTGGTTGGAAGAATTCTGGATCCACAAGATGTAACCAAGGATCATACTGAATCATTGATTACATAACCATTTATTTCAATGACGAAAAGAACAATTGGCCAGTGCTCGGACGAAGACTCGGTGTTACGATTCTTGTTCCAATAAACTCATTGGCCTAAGCCATAATTATATGATAAGGACAAAACTCTACAACAAATACACATTTGTTATGACATTCATAAAGCACAAAATGATTGATTTATGATATATTTTTCATAAAAAGATTGAAAAGAAACCCCAACAACAATTAACACGATAACAAGCATAAGTGATCTACATCAGCTGTCAATCTGGATTTCGAATTTGTTGGCGCGATTGCTACTTGAATAAACGGTGCTGGCTTTTGAGTTTCGGAATGGACTATATATACATGTATAACTTAATTGTTAGTTACAAATTTCATGGAGACATATACTTTGTGGCATTACCTTTTGAACGGAACGATATCGGTTTGATTAATCGTTATATAATCCATGTAGTCTATATGTATCCCTAACGTCCTGCCAGAATTATACACTGTACAAGGGAATTACGCTTGTATACACATGACTGTGTATACGAAATTTTATATCAATTAAATGAGTGTGGCGTGAAAATGCACACTAAAAAGACATAACGAAACCTCACAGGTTATAGTAATGAGATAAGGCATCCAGTAGCTGTCGAGATTGAATCCTGCGACATTGACAGATGACATTCATATCACTGCTCTTGGGTTCATTTCGGATAACCTTGCAATCATATTGAGCATAAAACCTCGCCACCAACGTTCCCTCGATTGTTTCCGTAACAGGTATACAACAGCCATACAAGCAAATCCTTTGCCCTCCGTAGGCCTTACGCGCAAGACGATAACGACGTCTCCCTTTCTTGGCTTACAGCGTTGCACCTGTGTTGAAACAGACTTCCCAAAAACTGCATTAATCCCAGGCTGTCAGTTCTCTCACATTATACCTGCGCCTTGCTGAGCCGTGTAATTATAGTGAGCTCTTTTGTTAGACTGGAGTGCTGCCTTCTTCGGCAGAAAGTCAATAGACGCCGCTCCTCCGCTCGGCGTGAGGCCCGCTGCTCCCTTGTATGCAATGCTCCGAGTGCTCCGCGTTTAGTCGCTCCTTCAGGTCCGTTGCCGTTACCCCTACCTGTGAAGCATGTCTGCGGTGTTGTGAGTGGAGTTACTTCTGTTACCAACATGGGGGGAAACCTGACGAGTTGCGTGTCCTGTCAAGGCCAAGACAAAGCAGGGGTGAGTGCATGGCTGCCATATATACCTGTCACGACACCTGATATGCTGACCGTGATTCATCTTCATGTGCATTCATTTATTTCTCTCTAACGCTGTGTAATTAAATGGTTGATATGAACATTTACATGTACATGTATATCTACTAAATTTCTCCCTCGATTCGCACTTCGTTTATGTTATAGAAGTTTACATGTAAATGAAACCTTATGCTGTTTATTATATTAACAATATGACTTGTATTTTTGCGCAACCATTTTCGTACATTGAATCCCAATTGCTTGAGACTCATTTAAGATTCTGGATTCCGAGCAATCGTAGTGTTGTGTTGTGATGAACAAAGAATTGACTCTGTTCTTCATGCAGATACTAATTAAGGTTGTTTGATCTTCATTAATCTGTATGCCATGCCGTTTGGCTCCCCGATGCAAGGACCCAAAAGGCCGACAGAAGTCAAGATTTCTTCAACCCCAGAGACCCTGGAGGTCCTAATGGAGATAATATTGATTGCTGTTCATTGAGAATAATAAATCCAGAGGCAAGCACGGCTATAAATGGAAAAAATGTTCATTTGTCACTCGAGGCGTTAGCGGAGTCTCATTTTGCCAGGTAAACGTATAAAATGATGTCCTGTATATACTCATATATACCATTCTCCAATGAATTGAAATGGATGCTGACTAAAGGCCAAACACAAACGCCAAAACGTGTATATCCTAGCTACATAGTTGGGGGATATTGCCGCACAGGTGTTATCCTTATACAATGCTACACCCCCGGAAAATGAAGCTCATAATTATAAGCGGGCGGAGTTACCGACTGCTAATTTAGGGGTGACGTCAATGGAAATCCTAACGTCGGCATCACTTGCCCCCCACTAAGCAGCTCTACTATTCAAACAGGTTTAAGAGATGCAAAGATGAAAATAGAAATATGCGCATGTGTTATCGTTAAATGCCAACACAAGTAAACAAATAAAATTTTAGTCTTGGTTCGGACACAGGACATATATTATTGTCATTTTTCGGCCATTTGCCACTTCAAAATACTTATTTAGTGAGACAGAAATATAGTCAAGAGTCTCCTACCCCACTCTCTTTGGAGTGTTATGACGTCATGACACCCCACCATGAGCCCTAGGGTACCAATGTTATATCAACGTACCCACACTTCCGTTTAATGTTGAAAAAAAAAATCAGTTACGACTATAATACTTATAGTAACGCACACTTGATTAGATTGGAAATCATAAACATAATCATCTTAATGCTATAATCGGTCAGCTGAGAATGAGATAATAACTATTGGCTCGAACAATCGACCGCACATGAATTTGCAAATATACTCTATTATATTGTGTTTTATCTGTTTTTAGTTTTAAATTGAGTGAGAATCGTCTTGTCAAAGATTATTAACTGGAATAATGTATTAATTGGAATAATTAATACATTTTATTTATTTATTTATTTATTTATTTATTTATTTATTTATTTATTTATTTATTTATTTATTTATTTATTTATTTATTTATTTATTTATTTATTTATTTATTTATTTATTAACGTGAAGTAAATAGACTACTTTTGGCCCACTCTGTATGTATTGTTATTGGCCTTTATCAACATGGTTCATCGTGTTGATATAATATGCATGTAGTATCAGTACGATGAATATACTAAGTACCAACCTCTCCATGAGACATACAAATATTCGTCTGATGGGATATTGAACCGTTGACCTTCATTTAAGAAGGCCACAGACCATTACAATTACCATTATCATTGCCAATAGCCACTACGCAATTAAAATTTATAAACTACATTTAGTAGATAAGTATGATACTGTGCTTAGTTCATAGACAATGTTAACGTTATCGTTTCAAATAAAATCCAGTGTTTGTGGAATTACCGTTATAATAACCATAATGCAACATACATGCAAATTTGTAAGATATTGATCAGGTTGTATAACATTTTGTATATAACTACTGGTTTTTATAAGTCTTTTAACAGTATTACGAGAATTATCAATGTTGCGTAGTGTTACAATTATGCTCTTTTCTCTTAAACCACGCTCTCTATTCCAAAATAATTATCATTTATAGTTAGTTACAGTAGCCTCATTTCTCCCACCCACATGTTTTGTGTGTGTGTGTTTTTTGTTTTTGTTTTTGTTTTTTGGTTTTTTTTGGTTTTTTTTGGGGGGGGGGGTGGTTCAATTCTGACCGATCACATGGCTCCGATGGGCATTCGACTTACTGCTTTATAGCTCTATGAAACATGTATACATATCATTCCAATAGAAAGGATATCCTGTAACACTACTAGTATATATGTTCCTTTCTCAGTAACAACAACAGAATTTGCAATCAGGTCACATAATCAATGCAGATCAGTGTTAATTTGACATGGAATCTATCAGCTAGATGTTCAGTACATCTAGGTCAAGCTGATGTCCAGACATATTTTTTTTTTCTCCCAGTAGGGAATTATATATCCCGAGAGACGAACAAGTTGTCGCTCTCTGTGATTACAGATAATTATTAGTGTATTAGTCTTCCTAGAGGATGATTAAATATCTGTTTTTCAACTAAGAAGGATTAGACTTGTGCGGAAAACGAAATGGAAAAGGAAGTCTGATGGGTTTGCGTTCAGGTTGCTCTCAAAGGCGTTCGATGATAAAACACGTATGCTGTGCGCAAATAATATCTCGATCGATTGCGGTAAGTTTCCATGTGAGACCCCATTTGTAGTCAGGTAAGTCAGGTGATAAGTCAGGTAGAACGAATTTCTTCGCCTCGTTATAAGTATATTCCAACAACCAAACGATGTCCGCTCCAACAGCTCCTGTGTCGCAAAATACTTCATGGCATAAGATCCACATATTTTTACATTGGTAAAACCGCTGTGTTGTGGCATGACATTAACTTCAACACGGAACGCGAGTATGTTATTGTATTGAGATATGCAAGATTCTGAATAGATTATGAATTTTGAGCGTGTGATCAGGCCAATTATCCCATTGCCAAAAAATTCCCAATGTAGGAATAGCGTTCTTCCAACTGGGCACGATCGCTTCGTTCTGTTGCGTGTATGGACGGTAGGGGTATCTCGGCCGCCTTGACGTTTGCCGAGTGTTTCAAGGTCAAGCAGAGGGCTCTACTCTGAAAACGCGCTTACAGTAGAGGCTCATTTCGCATTTACCCTCCTGCTTCCTGTGGGAGGTTGGATCACGACGAGAGACGAAATGAACACCCTCAAATTTTACTTCTTTATGTTCTAGATTTACCTGGAATCCAACCTTGACATAAACTTCGACAATACCTTGATAAACATGCTCATGATACTGAAACTCTCCGTTAATTTTTGTAAAATTTCGAGCTATAACATCCTAATACATCTTACGTATTTGATATGTGTCTTTCAGGGTTTCCATTCCGATTGAAGCCGTATGTTTTTCTAGAATACAGAGGCTTCACATATAGCTTTCCATGCGTCTGTATTTTTTGGTCTTTGTTCTTTCGTGTCGTCTGTGGATTGGCCAGGTTACCTTCCAGACCATTATTGTGCGCGTATCGGCTGCATTGGCCTTCAGAAACCGCATCCTCGTGCTAATAAAATCCGTCGATAGTCTAAGTGAACGTAAACAATACCCGTGTATCTAGACGATTTTGCTGTAGTCACACGCATATTCAGTATCGGGTTCGGATGATGCAAATGTTAGTTTCATGCGTGTATTTTATGCATCTTTTCCCATGGCAAAAAAAAAAAAACCCATTGTGAGGCTTTGTCAAGAATACAACTGCATTTCTAATTAATTCACGAAACTTGCATTTTGTGAGAGAACGACCAAGACGCCAAAAGGGAGGCATCACTACTAATGAGAATGTATCACTACGCTGTAATCTTAGGGACTATTTTCTGTTAACAGCCGGAAGCATGTTGTTCGTAAGAGGGAGGTGGAGGAGTGACATTACAGGAGGCAGACTGCGATGCCATCTGTCTTCATCTGGTAACGCGAGGCTTCAGAGAAGGTAACGGAGCCGGGTGTCCAACTGTCAGCCAGCGTCTGCTAAGGATCTTCGGCCATTTTCCTCCTCCAAGGTTCCTAAAATTGATGGAATTCTTACCACGTCAATCCATGTCCAATGCAGTTGGGATGCCGTGTCGTCCAGCCGCCAAATGACAAATTAATTGGTTGGCAATTTTGAATAGAACGAACATATTATTTGGAAATTGCAACCATGGATGAATTTCATTCTTCGACCCCACTTCCGAGTCATAGTCGCTAGTTATGGTCGCGTGTGAAAATCTCCTCACACCGACCTCGTGGTTAAGCTCATTGCCTGTCAACGGAGGTCAAAGACATACCCTTCCGCATCAAAAGCTCTGTCCACTGCCAGTACCATAACAAACATCATAAGCCTACGACGAATATACTTAAACTGATATCTATATAAGGATGTACACGAGTGACAAATCCTCGCACAGCCTGCACACCACATGCAGAGAGTGCATATTAATTAAGCGAATTACACTGCTCACCTTTGAGGTTCCATTCTGACTCTTCAAAGGACCTCACCCGAGTCGGCACACAATGATTGATATCGATCTGTCTATTCTCGGAGGACTCAGCGAAGGAATCTATACACGGTCAGGCTAATTCAATTACATCCATTGCTACAATGACGGATGGTGTGAGCCACGAAATGAGAAGCAGCCTAGCAGAAGGGTAATGCTGCTGGTATTGCACCCGCTAAAACACCAAGTCATGTTTTGCCCCTTCATTGGGTTTACACATTATCCAGCTTCCTTTCTCTGCCACTTACTTCTCTTTCTTCAAATCTCAGTTTCCTTCCCTTTGCTCCTGTTACAGCTGTGACGTCAGAGTGATCTCTTAACCTCAAATTTCATTAAGACTCGCATTCACCTGACTCACCTGCCATATATAGCACCGTAAGATACCCAGGTATACATGTTAGTTTCCCCATCAGCCAGAGTACAATTGGCCCGGACCAAAGCGGCAGAAGCCATAAAAGAGCTGATCAAACGAATCGATTTCACCTTTAACAAGGGGTCTCTCGGCCTAATTGGCCGCTGCTGGTCGGTGTCATTTGCAGCCTTCCACCTTTTCGCGCGCAGTATATCACCAATTGAGGGCGTTCGGGCAGCACGACCAGAGCAATATACGTACCTGGTGGTCCTCGTTACCTTTGCCGACTGCGTACAATATAAGAGTCGCAATTTCCTGTCCGTGACCATGGTGACCTGCCCCTCCCCCGTGCTCTGCCTTTCTTTGATGTTGCCATGAGCCTCATGTATAATTCCATGTCGGTTTGCTTCTCTGTGACGAGTGACAGCCGTGTCATCAAAGAAGCTACGTCATCCGACCTTCGTCCATCCACATTTGTATTGATTGATTGCCCTGCTCTCTTTGATCACAACTTCAAAGAACCAGAAAATAATCAACAATACCTTCAGGTATACGGGATGTAGGTCATACATGATACATGCAATTAATTTAGATGCGTCGATTGCATAGATACGTGTCATTTCCACCTGTTGATCTGTTCTTTTGTTCAAGCCTTCCAACACCGCCACTTGATTTCCTGACATAGAAAATGACACACGTGCTCAATTTGCACACTCACACACACCCTCCCTCCCTCTCTCTCTCTCTCACACACAAAAAGTACAAGTACTGAGTCATGTACAGATCCAACCCAAGAGGAAATTCAAACGAGCTATTTCGGACGCCCGCCAATTGGAGCTACCAATTGCAATTGCCATGCTTGTAGGGAAATATGAATTCATAATTATAGAGTCATTATGATGAAAAATATGAACTAAGTAGCTTATTATTATGGAATACGTACTTTGGTTGGAAGCTCATGCAAACACCGCGCTCTTTCCCTCGCATAGTTTTACCCTGCCATTTATTGTCCTTCCCCAACAGTGGTCAGACGTATAACCCATTCAACGGTCATTCAACACTGTCAAATGGCAGCGTGGTCAGCTGAGGGAATGACCTCTCATATCCGCTGCCTTTTACTGCCCTCTTGGCGCAACTCCAGCCTCAGGTGAAACGGCGTCTTTGCACTCTTTTATGTGGCAATATCCATGTCGTGTTCTCCTTGCACGTGCCAAACTGCACGCCATGGTTTCACGCCAGCCCTTTGCACTCTGGTTTAATATCCGGCCCAACATGTAATATATTTGTTTTGCATGCAATATGCATGCAATGTAACATATGGAATTATGGATAACTAAAGCTAGAAACAATCGGAGATGTGACCAAGGACATTTTTTAATTGAGCTATTGACAAACATTGATCAAGGAAACATGAACTTAATCGCAGTAATTAGTTCATGATGCCAAGCTCTATGCTTCAATTTAAGATTTTACAGCAGAATTACACAACCAATGAGCTAGATATGCTTTTCTATCTGACATGACTTAACATTATCATTTAATGTATGATGAAAACCATCACAATACAGCAATTACAAGGATTCTTAATATTATAGGCTGTGCAGAATCATCTAATGTCCCAGATGAACTGACTCAACCTGCATGTTGACAAAAGTTGACAAATTTATGGCCCTAACAGGGGTCAGCTGGGCTCAACCCAGTATAATTGTTATGTGCAGTGGACTTATTATATTGCAATAAGCAAAACCAAATACCACTGCAGTATACTATCAGACAATCAAATAACGCTATAATTAGCCAATTTGATTGCAATAAAAGTTTGATGAATAAACAAATTCAAAACAATAATATATTATGCAATTAAATGCTTTAATTACCGCAATGACCTTGAACTTCAAGCAACTTCATTTAAAATCGTGATTTCGTAAGAGATTCGTGCGTGACACATACTCAGCAAATTTCAAGACAACAGCTTGCCCATTGAGTTATCGGCATTTGAACAAGTCATAATCGCTACCATGCAAGATTACGCAAGAACGGTGCATCTAAAAGCAATAATACTTCCTGGCTTTATTTGACATATTGATGCACTGAATCATGTAATGCTAGTTACAAGTCGCTACCATGACTAGGTTAATGAGCAAGTAGTGATCGAATTTGAAAGTTTGCAAAATCCCTGCGACCTTGACCTTTAACCTTTGACCATCGAACTTTCAATGATAATAAAAGTATTTGTCTCATTGATCAGTGCAAATCACTCATTTACAATTATCAGAAAATTCAAAATATTCAGTACCAAACTTTGTTCATCGAAATACCAAAGCGACAAAATAGGCAAAGTGCTGTCTAAAATTTATTCTGACATAAAACATACTGATACTCTGAAATATCAAATTGCCTTCAATGATTCGACAACACACGGTTTAATCAATTCATAAAATTATAAAGATTCATTAAATTCGCAATAATAATTAATGTATGCAATAAAATGCTTTAATTATCCCAATGATCTTGACATTCATGTTATATCCGTCAAAATCTGGATTTGATAAGAAATGCATACTTAAACTATTTCCTCTCTACAAATTTCATCTCTACCACTGGCATAACTTACGAGATATGAACGTATCAAATAGTCGTAATTACTAGTATGCGATATTACGCAAGAACGGTGCATCTAAGGACAGTGATAGGTATTGTTACACATATCAAGACAATAAAAAAATCATTTAATGTGTGTTGCAAGACGTTAGCTTAATTAAATAATGAGCTAGAAGCAATATAATTTGAAACTTTGAAAAATCGCTGTGACCTTGACCTTCGACCTTGGGCCTCCAAATAACTCGCAGAATGACATTATTTTGCTGAAGTAGACTTCACTGAGTTCCACACAACGGCGCATAAGAAAAAAAATAAACATAAACATGTAAAGTAACATAAGGAAAACTTTTAATTAAAAAAAAAAGATCACGAAAAGTAAGGTGAGGATAATTTTATATTCAAAATTTTCCTCAAAACACACGTAAAGTAACATAAGGAAATGTTCTAGGAAAAAAAAAAAAAAAAAAAAAAAGTAAAGCAATAATTATAAGATTTTTTTTTAATTCACAATTTTCCTTTTAATAAAAAAAGAAGAAACAAGTAACATAAGGAAAAAAATAATTTCCTTACAAAGAAGAACACGTAAAGAAACACATTTAAAATATTTAATTTAAAATTTTCCTTAATACGGTCCACTTCCACATTACGATAGCAATGTCAATTTTGGATACGCATTATGATATGACACCTAATGTCTCCCCCATTCGGGTACAGTACAAGTTGTGTCGAACTATGGAACTGGAAGCAGCGGGTTCGGTTCCCAGGAGAGGCAAAAAGGACCCGCTGCTGATTGCGCATGCAATTTAGGGGAATTTATTCCCGACCCCCAAGTGACGCTGATAACTTCAGCTGAATGCAAAATTGCCTTTGCTGCTGTTGAGTTTTTAAATATTGCATTGCGTCATCATCAAAATTGTATTATCTTGTTTCTGTGTACATGTATTCATTGACTGTTATAACTATAGCTTATGCAGCATTATTAAACACCATGGCCCTATGATGTAGAATGCTTTGATAAAAGATTGTGTTTAGGGTGGCATCATTGCTTTTATAAATGTGCTTAACAATGAAACAGCTGTGTACAAATTTTGTGATAATGAGTCTGCAGTGCTGCCCAGCTGCTTAAATTCAAAAGGTATGGCACTGTTGTATATGGTACATATATAATAATACATATAATTATGTCGGTATGGTAACATACAGGATCAAGACCATAATTTCAATTTAAAGCTATGATAACAGGTATGCAATTAATTTAATCTATGTAGCGCACTTTCAAAAAGCAAATTCTCTGGAAAATCTTTCCCCCAACCCTGTGTTTCGTCTTCGTAAAGGCAATTTACTTACTTGAGTACCCCAATGGTCAATCCCAGATAAATCGTGCTTTTATCAATTGATATAACGACTGAAGCTCTAAGCAGAAGCCATTAGCTTTCCCTATTGAATATACATTTACATAATTATAACTCTAATTATGTACATTGGGACCTACATCTATTCAGTTTATGTAGCATTGGGCTTTTAACATTTATCAAGCAATAAAAGTGTTGAAATTAGTACAAATCAAGAAGTGGTGTGAAAGGCGTACACCATGATCTTCTAAAAGAGTCCGACTGAACCAATTTCCGGTTTTCTTTCTTTACACGCATAAAACTGCCAAAATTACCTCCAGGCTTCCAACCATGCATATTTATTCTGAGTAAATGCATCCATTCGTGTGACATAACCGGCAATTGCATCCATGTCTTTGGCCCCTCGTGCCAATTTAACACATTGTCAGTTCTTTGGGGTTGATGCATATTCTAAGTTTACAAGGCATTCTGACACAATTGCTATAATATTGATAGCAATAATATATTTCATGGCACCGTAATAGAGTGTTCGTGACATTGTAATGATGGATGCTTGACACCGTCAATGTCATACACATGGAGCATTGTGTTTGATTTTGCATGCCACTTGGAGTCTCTTCTGCGTGTCTTGTTGCCATTTGAAATCGCATCTATGAACTCATTTTTTGAGGTACTCGTTGTGTGTGTAAACTGTAAATAAGTATATGCTATACTCTGTGATGAAGCCTGTGAAAAGCGTTGCACGATGACCCTTCAATCATTACTAATTGTATTGCTGTAGTAATCAGACCACCAGGAGAACTAACAGATGGCATGAACAGTAATTTTCTTTGAAATAGTTGGAGTTTTCTTTTTCCATGAAGCTGTGCATTGCATTCAGTTTCAACCTTGGAAAGCCAACGCCGAGGGTTTCAACTGTCATTTGCTGCTGTTCTGAAGACCAAAAGAAAGACGAATGGCGAGGCCACCTTGCCGGGCCTAACCTCAATTCTCAACGCACTTATTGCCTAGCAACCTATCTTCAATACTCAAAATAAATCAAGAGAGGCACAAGTGGACCTGCAAGATTGCAATCGTTAAGGGTAATCATTCTGATGATAAATAACACGGTTTAATCAACGGCCATTATGATTCCAGATTCCGCGTTCCTGTTGATCAAAACGTCTTGCCGCTCTACAGACGTCAGTTTATCATAACGTCAGCCGCAGATTGCATTTCCAGGCATCACACTATTGCGTAATGATTCCTGGAAGACTCAACCGTGTGGTTATTTAGATTGTAGAGGTACATTTCTATACGTGTATTCATCACTTGATCGATTTGTGGCTTACCCCATTTGAATATAAAGGGAAGTGGCTATATACTCGTTTCTTATTAGCGATCAACTACTGGTCTATGAATTAGTCACAGACCAGAAGTTAATCCCTCTTAGAGAAGAGGAGAGTCGCTAAAAGTATTGCTCAGGAAATGTATTAGAGAAGGTTCAGAGGAGGAAAATGTGTTTGCAATGGACGATGCCCCGAGTACATGTATCGATTAAATTAGAGATTGGATTGGTTAGTAACTTTTGTTACTATATCTAGATCACTTGTTAATTATAGCTGATTTTGATGTATTCTTCTTGAAAGGCTATTGACTGCTTGTAATCATTATTATAATCTACATTAGACACAATTTGGATTTATATGTACATGTAAATAGGTGCCTTGATCTAGCTCATTACAATTCACCTTGTATAATTATAGGACGATAATGAATGGTGTCACAAGTACGATTGACCCAAAGCAGTTCGCGCATGCACTTTTACACTATAATGGGCCCTTTGCGATCGTTTGCGCGGCTCTTACATTCATAGCCAGAAGTTCAATCAGCTGCTTGCAATATTTGCAAGCGGAGCCCATTGCAACCGTTCAATTAGTCACTACACGTGGCATCAAAGCCCTCCTTCGTCCGCACACGGATCAGTGCGTCTCGGGACTTGATGTCCGCTGTGTTTGCATGCGGCTTCCGTCAGTCGGCAATCATTGACATGCGTCTCACAGCCGTCTTCGTGTGCTTAGGTTTGCTTTCTTCCGAACAGCATGCATCCGTCATTTTCGGTCTGTGAGCTTCGATCGATTCCCTCCCCTTCGCCCTATGTGGGTGCAGTGGCCCCTTGGTCGAACCCTCGCCCTTCTGAAGCGTCCGTCTGCTGGTTATCTGTGTGTCTATTATCTTCGACGATCATCAACTGAACAAGCAAGCTGCGATCGTCGTGTTCTATTTGATATATTTAAACATAAATTGCTTTATATAGGCCAATATCTCTCCCCCATATCTTCCTCTCGATGGAATACATAGGCCTACCCTGTATATATGCATGATTCCCCTATGGCACAAGTTACCTTAGAATACGAGTCCCTGTGAATCGGACTTCGCCAGAGTTATTCATTATTTACCTCCCCTTTTCTTGTCTTAACAAGCCATCGAAATGTCTTGTGTGTCCCTCAAACGACCCCTCCTACTTCCTCTTCTAACAGGAAAGCGGCAGGCGCATTTAATGAGCTTGCCGATGCCCTTTCTCTCCATTCTACCTGAACCTCAGGAGGGAGCCTAGTCCACTATATAACAAGCCTCATTGATTCTTTTCGTACGTCGGGGCCTTCGTTTATGTACCGGCCGTGAGCCGTCAACATGGCTGTATCGGGTGAAAAAGAACTTGATGAAGGGTGCCACCGATGGGCATCGAAACGGGCACTCTCACACAGAGACAGGGATCGCATTATAGGATAGAAGAGTTATTAGCATATATCCTGAAGCAACAGAAGTCTTACTTGTAATTTGCAATCATTTCAATTTGCGCTGAAATGCACGACACTGCTGTTGGATGCATCGACACATGTTTTATTTTATACGTCCCTATCAGTCGGAGCCGTGTGTCCAATTTCAGGTTCGATTTGTTAAACAAAGGAACAATTAATCAGAGCTTTTATTACATACATGTCCTTAGTTGAAATTAAGGGTTAATTGAATTACGTGCCTCGGAGTATTGAGGCAAACTCTTTGTTGATCCAAATCTTATGCCAATGTTTTTTCTGTGGAAGCAATACATGTACATATTATCATTTCCTGCTCCGGACTGCCAAACTAAGAATGTGGGCTTCGTCATAAACGTGTGCACTGCGTGACGTGGAACTGTGTGTGAAAGGATTTACTGTGCTGCTGTAAATAACCCTGGTGGTCCTGATGTGGCTCAGACCAATTGACAATTTGACCCATTGACTATGTCCTAATTCTTATAAATATCTTATTCTACAGCTTTGTAGTTATTCCTTAAGCATGATGCACCAATTGCCAAAATATGAAGCTCCCAGATATATTTTGCTCAACCTGATTCAATTGGACCATTAAACCGATTCATTATTTCCCACCTGGGTACTTAATTAATGTTCTAATAACCCTATTGCACACTCATTTCACCTGCACTTTAATTATATCTGATCAGTACTAAGTGCCCAGAGTACAAAATGGACATCTATATATATATATATATATATGAGGGTGGTGCGAAAAGTTATCGGCCTAGCATAGAACACGCAATAGCATACCAACAGCCGAATTTGTATTGTGTGTAGCTATAATACACCTTTCTCCACTACAGCCCATTACAGCACAACATCCCTTGAAAGGAGCAGAACTAGAGTAGAGCAATTAAAGGTAAATGCCAGGTATCCCCCTCTCCTCAGGCATTTCTCGAAGAAGTCTTCCTTGGCACGCGCCTACCTTTGGGCGGCGTTCCCCACCTCGAACAGTCCATGCATAAAAATAGCAGATGTAACTCTTTCAATTCGTTTTCCTCCATTGGGGGGAGTTTGCGCCCATTAGGGTCAGAGATATTTCTCTTTCTACCTGTTCCAGGTAATGGGGCATGATAAAATGGTTTGCAATTCTGAGTAATTGCTCTCTCGAGACAACTTTAGGTTGCAATGCAATTGCAGTCGTTGTTAGTAAAACAAGTTGGCTCTGTCGCTATCAAGTCTGTCCTTTTACTGCTCTATGAAGTTAAATGTATAGGTAAGAACAAAGTTAGCTTCTTATAAAAGTAAATTCATTAACTGTGATATTTGGAGAGAGAAAAAAAAATACACACAATAAGAGCTATGCTCAGTCACAAAAGCGTAGCATATAACAACATAATAAATCAAGCTATGATATACACAAACCATATTGTATAAATGCTCCAACACTTCACAATAACACGCAAACCGCAGCGGACTACACAGCATTCTAGTACTTACACAGACCATTTACAACCCGGATATACTCGATCGCATTAAAGGCACCCCCCCCCCTTTTCTCCTCTGGTCCTCTTAGAGAGTGTTTCTGTTCGCTTTTGAGGCAGTTTTCGACAGGCCAGCGCATCAGTGGACGCGTCATCGCCGCAGGAGACGCAGCACCTTTGCTGGGATTACTTTGGCATCCGCTGTTCAGCTTCTGCATCGATTGTGCAAGATGGGCAACCTGTGTTGTATCATATGTCCTCTATTCGAATGGATTGGGGTGAGCTTTCAATCTCGATTAACCATGTGTGATCATAGCTAAGGTCCTAGCTGCATGCGCATCTCCCAAATGAACAATGGGCGTATAGTTGGCCTATTTGCTATGTTATCATTTGCATCTACATGCATGGGATGTGCTCCGCTTTAGCCATTAGAGTATCCGTGGTCGTTTTCTTAAAGGCTCTCTTGTTTGTGTATATTATCCATATAGAAATAGAACTATATGTATGGGATGCATATCGCAAGTTAGTCAAGTGGATCTTGATATATCTTTTTACTTTTGCTCGTTAATTTCCATTTTAATTGCTTTGTCAATTACTCGTAAATCCCCAAATTGTGTTTTGCGTAACACATTTCGTGTAACACTTGGTCCTCTTTACAACCAGTCTATTTCTTGCTCCATAGTAGACATGTAGACTATTCATTCAGACATTCCTCTCGGGATAGAGTGATGAGTCTGAGCTCCGTCTCGTTAGTGCTGTCTCTCATTTGGGACTTTAACATTGCTAATGCATGCAGTTCATTAGTCACAGGTATGGCACCCTACTGGGAGGCCAGCGACGCAGTGCGACATCTGCTGCGGAATTCGTGTACATATTTCTTCAGCCAATCATCCAATATTGAGGGGTGTGACCGTTCCAGAACTGAGGGAGATGAAGAGGGGTGTTGATTGATTCTCAAAGTAAACCGCAAATCGTGTGGCTGTATTACTATCCAAGGGCAAGCGACCCTCAATCGGAGCCAATATTATCAATGCATCAATATTCATTCGATTGATCACACGCTGTGTAAACACACACCATAGTTGGTACTCCCAATAAAAATACCACACTAGGAAACTGATGTTCACACAAACCAAGCCTTTATATCTGTCGGTTAGAAATGGCGTGTGCTTTAACATGTGAATTCGCTTTGCGTTGTGAATTCTCTTTCGTTGCTTCTGTTAGCGTGAAAGACGAGCCCTGACAAGGGCATGGCTTGCTTTTAGGACAATATATTATGTGTAACATTATATAAGATGACGATAAAAGACACTTCCACGAGAAACAAAAAAGTTTTGACCAGATACAAGCGATTTGATAACATTGGAGTATTATACATATCTACACGTATAATTTCTTGAAATGTATACATGTAGCCACCGCTCTAATTCCCATAATTTAGTTTACAATTACATTGAATTAGTTACCTAATTGTTGTGTTCAAATTCAAGCTGTCAATTGTCTCCCCTCTGTTCAGCAACATCAACGCCGACAAAATCTCGTATTTCCTTGCTCTAGACGACACAGTGTCTCACACCTCTTTTGCTAACTAATCCTCTGCAATCATTCTGTCACGTTTCTTGCCAAAACGACTACAACATGGAGCCCCAACGCCGTTGCTGTGCAAGCAGCAAGTCTGTCCAGGGTACTTGGCTAGATTTCCGCCTGACGTCCCTCGAAAGCAAAAGGGGCTGCAGTGAGGGGCTGACATGCGACCCTATCCCCCTTCCTTCCTTATATGGTCCCATAACAACTCAATATGTTCTGTTCTATATGCAACAGTCTTGCATACTGATGCACTGGGCCATTGTAACACATCTAATCAGACTTTTAAGAGACGTATAATCACCATTGATCTTCCCTGTGCCCATCGTAAGAGAAAACCTGAATGGAATTAGCATGTACCCTGTAAACGAGGCCTCACACACAAACTTCATTAGGAGGCCTAACCATACTGTTGCGACTGATAATGACTGATATTAACATATCATAGCGTCGTCCTATAGTACAGACTCTCCATAATAAGTCTTTGGTATTATTCATATAACCTTTTTGCACATAATTATTATATGCCATATATATTTGCACATACCAACTCCACAGGTATTCTCTCCTTTCGACTCCTCCATGTACACTTTCAAGCGTGGATGTATATATAACGTATAACACAGAACCATAGATGACGTAACTCCCTTCATGAAAGCTTACATAATTGTGTTGGCACTGTTGACCGTGTGACGTCATGACAATTGACATAGATAAATAAGAAAACATTTGAATATTGCCATTCCGAGACTGGCTGACGGATCGGTTTCCGAGAGGCAAAATGCGAATGTTTTTCGATTGACAAATGAAGGATTGTGGAAGCGTGAGGCTGAAGGAATTATGAACTGAGGGAGACGGATTGCGTCAAATCAATCTGTGTTTCTTTCCTCTGGTCTATTACGAGAAGGAGGAAATTATGCGTTGCATTTGATTGAATGCGTCAAAGCTTCCGAGCGATTCCATCCCGAAGGAAGTTTTTCGCTTGTGGCTAAGCTGTGATGATATGCCATCGTGTTAAGACTAATACGTATTTGACTGTTTATCACAACACTGACCCCTTCTACAGAACGACGGGTCTGTGTGGTGCAGATGCAATTGTGCTGATATCAGCCTATATCAGCACGTTTCGGCTGTGTAATAACCAATATTATCCACGCTTCTACATTAAGTGGATGGGCTCAATCCATTTAAGATTATCATAACATTGACTGGCACCGTCGATCGAGTGGTCATCTTTCGACGATGCTCAAGGTTGACAATCGATTCACCGAATATCCCACTTTGGGTTTCGTGACCTGGAATCCCGCTTGTCCACCACATCATGACTCATTGCATCGTGTCGGAAACTCAAAATGCTGTGAAGGATCATGTTGTCCCTTGTTGGACAAAGATGGATTTCATTGCTGAAGTGGGCGCCCCTTTAAAACTTCACGCCCCGCTTGTGATCATAGCTCGTTGAGAGCTTATTGTCACACTTTGGTGTCCTATAATCATAAGACGTATTATTATGAACCACTTATAAAAGGCTTTTAAGTGCAAGGTTGCGCTATGTAAATCTATAAATCAACTACTCAATACGAATTTAGTAGAGTGAGTTTTCACCTGATCACTTGCAATATTTTGTCTGCAAGATTATGTCATCCGAAATTTCCAATTGAATATTCCAGAGGAAATTTAGGTCAATTCAAACTGCTTGTGACTGCCTGCCAGGTGGAAATTGCATCCACGGGCTTAATTCTTAGGTCGCCCCCCCCTCCCCTCCCCTCCCATGAGGATTGCATGCAGTCACGTTGACCAAATGTCTTTCGGTCTCATTCTGTGCATCTTGTGCCTCTCAAATCCTGAATATAAACAGATATTGCACTTGTTATACGCACATTCATGTAAATGTGTTCACCATCCAGTCGAGCTGAGACAAATGAATAATTCCTCATATAAATGCATTGAAATATACGATGGTCAATGTTGAAACCAATTGTAATGATTTACCATGATGAAATTAATCACGGATCACGCGGAATCCCCGAGTGTCGTACGTAATCATGGTTTCAGCATTTTCATTTGAGCTATGAATTCTAAAAAATATATCTGCTCATATAGAGACCGTCGAACGCAGAAATTATAACCTGGATTTGATCCCGATTGGCGTGGATTATGCTCAACTCATAACCACGGGTGGGGGGGGGGGGGGTTGGTCAGTTTGTCAGTTTTCCTTGTAATAATTAGATGTCCTGAACCTGTGAATTGGTTGTTACAATATGATCCAGCAGCATTCAAATTATATCACATTTCAGTGGATATTAAATAGATCACAGCGGGGTGTAATGTACAGGTGCTGCAATGGCAGTCGTATTAATCAGAGAGACCTGCAATTGTTTTCGAATGCATTGTGAATGCCATTAGGGACGACGCACAAGAGGTGATCTCTGTGTGATAGTGTAACCATGTAATATTATACACAATTACGTAATTCAGTGCTATACGCATTGCTTTCATCGACTATGACTGGCATGCCTTTGGCTTGCATGACGACCAAGTGGACCCATTAGCAACAGAAAAACTGCGCTGTCTACATCCATACCACAATAGCAATTTATCAAGTCTATAATGGTATTTCGTTTCGGCTCTCTACCCATTGATCCCCATTCCTAATGCGGCACCTTCCTTTCGATCCTGTCTCCAACTCAATACGCGTTCTTGATCGCTCTCACCAGATTTTGACAAGTCGTTAAAGCTAAACTTGCACTGGAGATAACCATGGCATGTATTCACGCAGTGAAATATATTATATATGTATTTAATCTATAAAAGAATTCGTTGTTATCTTCACATTTCCCCCGGCATTATGAATGCTATGCATAATCGGCGGTGGAAAAGTAAGTATAATTAATAAGCATAAAATACAAATATTATTTCTAGTATTACTTTATTAGTTTTACTTGTACAGTGTATGTGAGTATTGGTAAAAAGACTCAAAAATATAAATATTTGCTTATACTTTCACTATAATGCTTATGCTGACTGGGATTTCGATTGTTTCCAATTAAGGGATAAGTCCCGGATTATGCTAGGATTGATAATGCTCAAGTGAGTGTGGCTCCACATTAACGATTCACGATTAGTTGTTTTACGTGAATATTTATACATTTATAATTGTAGTATAACCTCTTATCCCGACATTTTTTTTTTTTTTTTTTTTTTTGGGGGGGGGGGGGGTTACTGAATTCCCGATAACATGCAATACTTACGCTTATAACTCAGTTGCATCTTAATTCACTTAATAGCTGTCAGCATTCCTCAACGAACGCTTTTGATCATTCGTGATTTGTGCTACGCCGACACGCACACCCTTTAGACCTTACAAACTCGGTGGGATTAAATTCAGATCTACAATATCGATCGAAACTAGGAATATCGAAAAAAAATTATTGTGAGAATTGGGAGCCTTAAATCACTGGTTATGTAATATGGTTATGTTTGAACTCTCTATAATCAAGACATTTTTCTACATTCGATCGGGTTACTCAAGTGTGTTTACACAAGTATAGCTCCGTCTCACTGGATTTATACGAGAATTTCCAACATTTTTGTACTCTGTCATGCGTTGCACATTAGCTGTTAACAATAGGCATATGCAATTCAGTGAAAACAATAATGTGCAAAACAAATATTATAATTTCAGAGCAGCTGTTCTGAATTAGAAACGCACTAATCTTTCCACAAATGGCTTAAATCATTGTATATATTAATTGAAATATAACACCACATTGCTCTGTGCAATATATATGAATGACACTATGTTATGTATAGTCCTAATGTGGTAACTTTATCAAGGTATTGCATAATCGTCAATCAGCTTTTAAGCATATATGAGCTGAGAATATAGCACGCACTCTTGTCATGCTCATAGCTACAAGTACAATTCATCAGAGTTGTTCTGGGAATGCGCTTCCGGTTCTCCTTTGTGTGTGGCGCATGCGCACACCTGCTTGCAGCGCACTCTGGGCACTTGCGAGCTCTCTTCTCTGAAGCGATCGATACGGCAGAGCTCCCCTCCGTTCTTATATAGGATCAGTCCGTCATAACGTCATTTTGCGGTGGCGACCTCCAGTGGCCAGCAGTAGCAGCATCAGCAAAAGCACCAGCCTCGGTGGAAACACCGTGAATGCGGAAAGCTTCAGTGATAGCTACAGCCGCGTTCCTCGGTGCAGAGCTTGCCTGGCCTATATTGTAGCAATGAGAGCAAGCTAACCGACGATGGAATAGTTTTTGTGTGTACGCTGGATTATAACCCTGTGGAGAAATGGGCAATCTGTCGTGTGTGTCTTGTAGAACTGCTGATGCAAAGGTACGGCGGCTGACCACTGCAGATTTGACCTATTGTGGACATTGTGAATCTAGCTGAATGGTTTTATTTTGAAGCTGATCAATATAGATTTCAATGATGGCAATTAGTTATAATGCGAATCACCTGCGCTTAGCTCCAGTTGATTAATTACTGCATCGGGAAAACGAGGCGCTTCGTTTAGGTCGATGGTATTATTGGATCGAACCGAAGGGATTCACATGAACGATATCTCCGTTTATCGGTTAACGGCCTCTTGGCCAGAGGAGCTAAGAAAGCATGCAGTGCAGCTCCACAGCCATTTGCATCACGGCGTTTCTTTAGAGCGCTCACTTGAGTTTCTTATCCAGTTACAGGCAACTTGGCTGGCAAAACATTGCATCGCATATATGATAGACACCCGTTACCACACACTGTCTTCTCGGCCTCCTCCGTTTTCTGCATATCATATGGCAGCTACTCCCGCCGAGGTCAAAAGGAACCATGAATAATGCTCAGAGGACCAATGCATAAGTCAGGGGAGACCTGTGCCATCGGGTGGCATGTGTCCCACAGTCACACCAGGAATCACATGCGGTTCACCATATGTTGATAAACCGGACATCTCAACGTACTATATATTGGAGCTTGGTGATGGATTCATCAGTAATATTATTGAGTCTGAACCTGGAACACGGTCAGCTGATCCTTGACCCGTTGTGACTTTGTTATGCTGATTACATTTATCCCAACCAACTCATTTTCTGGTTACTTATACATTGCGGTGGTATTCCGTCGCTCAAGCTATTGTGTTGCGCAACCAGGCCAAGATTATATTAAAGAGCATACACCTACGCCTGAATACACCGCAGGTGTGAACAGCTGTAATGCTATCGTATCATTGGACGACGACAATTCCCAAAACGGTCAAGAGCATCACTGCCAAAGTGGATTGCAAGCGGCTCACGGGGTAATACCTCGTTTGCGCTATGGGTATTTGCAATTTACTCCCTGGGATGTCATTGTTGGTGAGCCAGGGGGAGGTTATTGATGCCTGAAACATTGGCGGCGGCAGGGGGCAGCACTGGTTCTCTACACAAGGGGCAGAGTGCCCGTATGAGCACATTTCTCCGGAACGATGCACTCTTGTGTGCTGTTACCCACCCCCCCCCCCCCCTTCCCGTCGAGGGTTATTCGTTCTCGGAATCAGCAATGTTGTTAATTCAGAAGAAGTCTACAGATGTTGCTTTTGTGTGCGATGCAATCGGAAAATACTGTTGCTGCCTGATGATAGAGGGTCTCTGTTGATGTTTATCTCGGCTCTCTCACTGTCTCTCGAGGGTTTTAGTCCAACCCGGGCAATCTGGCACGATCGGCAAGAGAGATAATGCTGGGTCACAAGAGGCTTAACTGTTATGATCGATTGCGGATTAAAGTGCTGTGGCCTGATTACGTAATGACCGGTTAATGTACAGTCACACCTTATTATCCGAGCACCCCTGGTTTTGCAGAATTCGTGTTCGCACAACGGGAAGGATTCGGATAGTTGGTTTTGGATTGCCAGGGAGGAGGGATGGGGGGGGGGGTGGGTAAACTCGCACATCGAAACAATTTCATTGTACATATGCGATTCAGGTGGTAAAATAATAAAATTATCGTTTGATTATAAATTTGCTCTGGTAACTTTTAAGTAATATATACCTGATTATATGACGCTATACTCTATTTGTCTGGCTGAGTGTTGTATCTGTGCCTATCTGTTGATTGCATGCATTGTGTGTCGCCTTGTTCTTTTGTTCTCGCTTTTAATTTTGCTTTTCGTCGTCCCTGAATAGGAGCGGCCAATGGGTAAGAAGCAGCGACCACCCAGCGACAAACACTCACCGGAAACAGAGGAACCGGAACCCCGCAACAACCACGAGGCCGCCAAACCCTCGATTTGCTCTCAATCGGTGTGTTATTCTGCATGTGCTGTGAAACCCTTTGCTTGTCACCTCGTTCCTTCCCGCTCCAACCCGTTCTGCGCTGCCCGAAACTAACACAATGCTCTCTTCATTACAGAGTCCGCAAAATGAGAAACCGCCCGTAATTAGGTCACCAAATGAGGTCAACTTGACCTTTGGCGGAAATGACGTCAGAGTAGCAACAAAGCCAGCATCGGCGTGGGATCTGTATGAAGTGCTGCGACAACATCGTGTCAAGGTCGGCAATCGATTCCTTTTCGCTTTTATGAGTTCAGTTGAGTGACCCCGTGGACAATCGGGGTTGCGTCGATGCAGCCCCAGTGGACCCTTAAGGGTTATGCACCAGGCAGACCCTACAATGGGATTATACTGCCTCCGCCCTGTTGCCATCAATCTCCCGTATAATATAGAAATATGGCCCTCATAAATTTTACGTGGTCTGGGTTGTACATTGCTTAATAATAAGTGTACTGTCCCTTGGGTGAAGGCTGATTGTCTATCATTACGATCGAGATGGTAAATGCGATTAGACCCACATATTTATCGGCAATCGATTTTTTCACTATTTCATTTTTCACTCTCAGGAAGTTGATGAAAACGGGGTTGCCCCAGTAGTCAAAGCAGCCAGAGCCATAGTAGAAATCAACGTGTTTCTTGCGTCACAGGTGAGCCTAGGTGTTTATTAAATTGTTTCATTATATTTGCTTATTTAATTAACAGGTGATATATCCTGCGTACCTGCGATATTTATCCGAAGACCACCCTGACTTGTATACGCAGTACTTCGAAAGACCAGACTCACCAACTCCACCGTATAATAGCGACGGCGAGTTACCTGTATACAACTCAGGTATGTGAATTGGGCATCTTTTGACATTCTGATTAAACCTCTGCGTGAATACAGAGAGTCACAGCAGCAGTCCTGACGAACCATCACCGACCAGTGAAGGTATGACGTCAGCAGACTCATTTGCATCATCGTTTGTTGAACTTGCGATTTTAGGCCCAGAGAGTCCAGGGTGAAACATACGGGTTCCACTCTGCGCTGTTGTGCAGCGTCTCATCCCGTAGAGAGTCGGATGCACGACCCGTCGACCGGAAGCAGTGGACCGACTTGGCTTTTGATGCATTGTTCCGGAAATGACGCCATAACAGATCCACTTCCGGTGGTTGTGTCATGGCGTAAATACATCGAAACCAAGATTACTCTCAAAAGGGAACTATTTGCTCACATTCAAATAATCTATTCTTTGAAAGAGAAAAATCAATTTCAAATTATGTGCTTAATTATTAATTATAATTAATTAATTCTATTCATCCTCATCTCTTCCCTCTTCATCCCCAAGGGTGTGATTTGTTATTTCTTTTGATGGAAAGTTAGATAATTATCAAATATGTGTTTTAACTTATATAGTGTGTATTTCAAATTAAGTCTGCTATTATTATAGGTAAATTTGAGAAGAAACAAACATGGTGCTATTTCTCTTAAATATAAAACATTTATTACCTGAATGCTATGGGATTTTCTTTATGATTGTAAAACATTGTTTGTATTTCAACTGATATGATTCTTTTATATTGTGTACAATATGTCATGTTTTGTTTTGTGCGCTGAAATAAAATATATTCAGTGATTTCATCTGGTGTAATTCGGCTGAAGTCTTACTATTCATGGCGTTTTCTGTGAATACTTTTTTTCTGACAAAGAAGAACCATAATTATATTCCTTAATTGAGGATAATGTATTACTGCACACACGCTAATATTTTCACTAGTTTCAGGTGGGAGGAGAGAGAGGGTAACTAACTCCATATTTCCTACAGAATAATTAACTTTATGCATGCGAGCTAATGGACTTGATTTATGCAAACCGCGTTTCACATTTTGCCCTGCTTTCCTCCGTACTCCGAGTGAATAGGCCTTCCGGTCCAATGCTCTGCCAATGACCCTTTACAAGTCGCGTATCGTCGGTCAGCCTCAAGGTTTAGGATCGACAAGAGGACCATCATCCTGGATGAACCCTCCATATTTAACCAATGACTGCAAGTGATTGACCGTCTATAGAAATACATGCTGTATACTTGTTGCCCTCCCTCCCTCACTGCTTCGTTATTAACATATTACACATTCGTAAGCCTATAGGCTATACCTATTCTTATTACACAACTATCCATGAATACTTAAAATGTCTCCGAAAAACTAAATCAGGATTGCACGGGACACGGGTGAATTAGTATTTATTATTATTATTATTATTATTATTATTTTTTTTTTTTTTTTTTTTTTTTTTCAGCATGCTACAGATCTCGATGCTCCGTTCATCATTTTAGCTTTTCTGTTCATGGAGCTCCAAGCTCTGACACGAAACAATTCACTTTTTTTTCTCAATGAAAGGATTTGTCATTCTGAGAAGTGTACATTTAAAACGGCATTCAAAGGTCATAAATTCCATCAAATTGCGTGTTAAATAACAAAACTTGCTAACACATAACATGCATGTAGTGCACTGTACATATGTATTGATGAAGGCCCAAAATGTGAATCGCTCAAAGGAGGTGCAAAACCGTTCATATTTCTTGGCTGAGCCATCTGATTTAGGATAAACAGTCAACATGAGACTTACAAGTTCAAATCAGGAGACAGACTTGACCATTTGCACCTTTGGATTACGTAATGTTTCGATTTCCGACTAACATGTTGCACTCAAATATTCCTGATATCGGCACCCTGCCATTATAGTGAGGCTGTGCGGGGCTTTTTGTTATCGTAAATGTACACTGTTGCTGTAATTGAGTTTATAATTGGAAAACGTATCACAATGACCGCGTTGTGATTGCATGAAGCAGCCAAAGAAAAGTGACCACCATGCTGAAATCGAGACTTCTTGCATATAACATTGTGAAGGCTAAGATGTCGACCAGGACAAGTGGGGACGTGTATTGCATCACTGCTTAGTACTTACACGACGCTGAAGCTCAATGTACCCCGGGTAGCATAATGGAATTACAAAGCTTATGCATGATATAGATACATAGCAATTGAATGATTGCCCATGCTGTATACTTATTACTTAGCTGACGTTTCATTGACATTCCAATTGGTTGAAACGGCAGCAATCACTGAGTGCTACACGTGGTAATGGATCTTATGTCACAAATGCATCATGTTCATCGGAAATCTTGAGAGGGTAAAAATGGTGACGCCGTGAATCGGGTTATTTTCAAATGGTACAGGTACGAAAGTACTTTATATCTCACATGATCCACTATTCATGAATGTATCCATGCATACACACGCTCGCAATACTATGGGCTAATCATACTCTCACATTGCATTGCATTATTGATGCTAACTCAATAGAACCGTGAGTTATTACTGAAACATGACCTTATCATTACAACACGACTGTATTATGTGCAAAGCTGAACACGCTTATTGTGTGGGGTGTGCCGTAATAACCAGCGACTTACTACATGTTCTGCCACTAATGAATTTACACTTCTAGATCAGAGCAATGAAAAGCTGAGCATGAATGACTGGTGACTGCATGGATAGGCACCGGTCGAGTTAGCTCAAAACAAAATCCGACCAGGCATCAGCATTGTAATTTATGGCCAGATCCCTAAAAATACCAAACGTGTGTGTTATGCTGTCTATGGCAGTGGGTAGGGTTAAATGTATTATTATAACGTTTAATTAGGATATCTAACTATTAAACTAAAAGCCACCAAACTGCAATAAATATTGAGACGCCAAAGCAAAGTTGCGCAGGATCAAATGTTATAAAAACGAGTAGAGTTATGTGTAGTACAAATTGTAGTCATTGAGTAACCATATTAACTATCAAACCCTCATGGCAACTACAGGTTTGTCTTTCTGTATAGACAATTAGACATATAACAGGTACCAGCGAGCACTTTAATGCAGTAATAATTAAATCAACCCCTCTTCCACGTATCATAAGAATTGCCCACCTTTAATTATTGGACTCAATTGCTATGATACAAGCACTATCAAAAATTAGCTAATTAAGACTAATTAGCTAATTAAGACTAATTAAAGTGTTACAAAACAGATCGTAATGTAAATAAAAATATTATAGATCAATACTTGCCATGCTGCTATTCCTATAATTTATATAGTACAATTTCATCAACATTTATGCCAAATTATCTCAATTAATATAGTGCACTCAACATTCCTCGATATTTCGACTTTTGGTGGCAAACAGGGCCTTGGACAGTGGATTTTTTCATTCAAAATAAACTCTGCATAAAATAATGGGCGCAGAATAACTTAGTCAATCCATTCCAGGTAATTATTTTTCTGGATAATTGATACATATTGGGAAATTTTAGAATTTTGTTTTAACATGAAGTAGATTACGCTTGGTCTTCCTGCTTCTACTCCTCTGTAATTAAATCCGACAATACCCGGGTGTCCTACTGCACTTATATAAAATCACCATTTGTAAGATTACTCAACTCTGCTTATTCAACCATTTAGATCGCTGATGAGCCCAAGATACTTGCTTCATTACTTTCATAATATGAATCAGAATTCTGATGTCAGTATAATAAGGGGCTATTCTGCCGTCTTCATCTGATATCATTGCGGTTTCTCGGCAGAGATTCTCTCGGAGAGACTTATCAGCGCGGTTTCTCGGCAGAGATTCTCTCGTAGAGACTTATCAGCCAGACGACAGATCCGTCACTTATCATGATGTCAAGAGTAAAAATTATACGGATATTTCGAGGTACCGTGAAAAATACGACTCGTATTCTTTAGTTGTATTCTATTGTAAGCCATTCCATGGCCTTACTGTTAGATGTACGAACCGATAAACAACAGCGAAGCCACAAGCCGTTTCAACCTTCAGTACCTTGTTTAATCCAATTAAATTGGTATATGAGCGAACTGCTGCTTGGACATTAAGCAAGATCCTTCTGAGGCAAAAGTCATCCATGGCAGAGAGTCAGCACTTGTGGTTGGAGAAAAAAAGCTGACTGAAGGAGACCTGCTCGTCTTGAGTGGCTCGGTTGTGAAGCCGCTTCAGTCGGAGCGGTTTTTGTTTTGTTTTGAGCAGAACAGTTTCACCTTCGAGTTGTCTGACCATGTTTGACCTCTGCATCCGTGTACTTACTTATCTGCAATACTGGGTCAGTAAACATTGTGACATGCTAATTCATCATGGATTCATGAATTAAATCATGATATATCTATACTGCTAGGATGAAATGGAGACAGACAAAGCTTCTAATTTACGATGTTTGTCGTTCAACGTACAATCAGTTCCATGGAATTAAATCGATATGGTTCCTTTATATCATTTCGCGTTTCTTGTGAATTCAAATATACAAAATTATTCGGAAAATATCCTAATATATAGATCTGAGTATAGTCTTTGTTCTCAGTTATTGTTATTTCTCCAAATGAGTGTGAGCCTGCAAGCGTTGGCCCCCTTTGGTAATCAAGCGTCAATACAGAACCACTCCTTTCTTGTATTGAGGCCAAATTACGCCATCAAGTGACCCAGCTGTATCCACACTGAATTATTCCAAGAATTGCATCGAGAATTTTGTGAATACAATTGTGAAGTCAACTCGCTCACTCAGTGATGACGAGTGGTATAGCAAGATGTGACGCCTTGTGTTACAGTCCATGAGATTGGGGGCATCGAATAGCTCAGTCAGTTTAACCGACTGACTGCAATCCTATGCCGACCGTGGAGGTCGAGGTCCCGGGTTCGAGATCCGATCAGGCCACGGCGATATGATCGTGAATTATAATTGTAATCCGTTATAATTATAATTCTTCGGTGACTCTGCAGTGCTGCCCAACTGCGTTACAAGGCCGGGCGCTGTGTACTACTGTTTATAGTGGTATGCAGGATAAAGAACCCTTGGGAATTATCGATAAGAGTAGGGGAAAACCCCGGTCCCGGGCCTTCTGTTCTGGCGCCCGTATCATCCAATCGGATTGGGTGGAGCCGTAAAACCCCATCAGCATCGGCATCCGTACACTCCGTGAGAATGAATAGGAGAGTTCTTGAGGGTTATCGATAATTATAAATATTTGAGGAAAAGCTCCGGTGCCTTCTCATATCTGTCGCTCATGGACGCTTTTAGAAGAAGTGCACACACACACTCAAAATAACAATGAATGTTCACAATCAATTATAAGGTCATTGATTCACACCCTAATCCTTTGTTTAATTGATGACTCGGGAATTTGAATCCACATGGAAACATATCGATATTTTCTTTCATTCTAAGATTGCATTGCATTGTCCATTTACAGCATAATCGTTCAACTGTCTGAAATTGTGTATACTTAGAGGCAAAAGAAACGCAAGCGTGACTTATAACAGCACAGTTTACTTTAAAATTACTTACAATTTTTACGTGGTTCAGGGGGTGTTTCATTTGCAAAGATGTTGATCAAAACTCAACAAAAGCAAACCGATCATAAATGATTATTTTCTTTCAAACAAAGACAAGGGGTCAAAAGTGAAATTCGCAGAATCAATATCAGGTGTGTCCACCTCTTGCATCCATTCATTTTGTGCATCTTCGGCGAATGTTATTGCAAAGCGGTCGGATTATGACTTGAAGGATGTTCCCCCATTCTTCGAGAGCGGCTGCAATCGGTTTTCGGGAATTCAGAGGAGGTGGAGGGCGGTGGGAGGTGGCTACCTCTAGTTGGTCCCAAAGATGCTCGATTGGAGACGATTGTTCGGGCGAGGGAGCCGATCAAGACACTGTAGGGACTTCCTTGTTTTCCGAGAAGTCTCTGGTAACCGGAGCTTAATGAGGCCGTGTATTATCTTGCTGAAACAACCGGATTTCAGAGTGCCCTAGAAGGAAGGGGATGACGGTTGGTCCAGGACCTCTGTGATGCACCATCCTGCGGTCAAGTTCCCTTGAATCATTAACATGGAAGTCTTTGTGCTGTTTGAAATGACTCCCTGCACCATGAAGCTGGCATCACCCCATCTATCCTGCTCCTGGATGAAGCAATCTCGAAACTGTTCTTCCCTTCTTCTCCACATGCACCGTCTCCTGTCTGACCTATCCAGGTATTTCTGTGAAGAGGACACTTTTCCACCTCTGTTGGATCCATTTCAGACGCAATTGCGTCCATTGGTCCACTGGAGACAACGATGACGTCTCTCAAGAATTCAGGATTGGAGCTCTGAAAGCGATCCTAATTTAAACCCTAATCTCTGTTTCTGAAGCCGATGTCAGTCTGATACTGAAGAAATTAATCGGTTGTGGGTCCCTCTTGTTTCACATGTTGTTAGACTGGCAATTGTTAACCTGTCCTGGATGTGCGCTCACCGGATTTGGCGATCCTGTCTCTTAACCGTCCATTTCACGAGTCTCTTGTTTACTGCTCACGTGAGTACTCGAAATGAAGGTTAGCAAGATTTCGGGATTGTCTAAACATGCGAACTGATTTTTGAACACGGAAGGCGTGAGTTTGCTGAACATATTTGAAATATTTATTTCACAACATCTCATAGCATACAAAATATACCTACCCAAGAATAATTGCATTTCTTTTGCCTCTAAGTATATAATATAATACAGTTAGCATAGTTGCAAACATGATGTGAGATTCAAAGCTCATTCACAAAACGTGAATTGACATGTACTGCCATGTAAATGGCATCACGATCGTGATGGACTCATAGTCATGAGAGTCATTGTGTGAAATTGAACACTACTCTCAGATTTTGCATTCTGAAGCACACAATGGTGCGTTGATTAAATAAATAATAAATTGTCGCTTGACATTGAAGCAACAGGTTATTTCATGGTCAGATTCGCTGCTTCTATGAAAATGTATTCATGTAATTAGAATGTAGGTTATTGTTGACTGTTGCAATTACAGGGTATATCTTTGAAGTAGCGTGATCAATCAAAGAAGTTTCTGGAAGAACTTACTCATCACAAAAGATCCTTTTAAGAAAACCGTCGCAATAAGAGCACTGAGTCTCTGCTGAAACGCACGCAGAAATAGCGCCACGGATTGAAGGTCATGGCCGCAATATTCCTTTGTCGATGCGACGAGGAAAACACAGGAAAAGAAGAAGAAAAAACAAAAGGAACGCGGGATATTAAGCATGATTCCATTTGTCGGGAATTTAATCAAAATTCCTCTCCGAACACGCTATGTTCATCACCGGTTTTGCCACAAATGGCCACTTTGGGCAAAATCATGGTCCGCAGCCTTATTTCCCTTCCGTGATTGGAAATAAAACGAAAACAATTTCTCTCTAAAAATGTAAAAGTATTATACACACCTGTGAGATTGGTAAATCATATTCCTATCAATGTATTGAACATTTTCCAACTAATTGCGTATAAATATTGAAGGTTAATTACAGAGGCGACCCGTATATGCCTAATGTTAATTAAAATTGTAACCTCTCGTGTTTTAAGCTTTATGTTTATCAAGTGTTAATCTCCACCAGTATACATATAACCAAACAGAGAATAGTCCTTGCAGAACCAAGCAGCATGCAAGATGAAGCAACGTATCACAATTCAGACGCCACCAATAGTTCATGGACAGAGTATAACAACTATATAGAATTATTATTACGCACGTACGTACATTCCTACACAATAGAACCTTTGAGCTTACAAGTTAGGTTTGCCCACCACACCTGGCGTTGTGGGTTATTCAAGAGCCGCGGTCTGTGCCTCTAGCTGGGCTTCCGTAACAATATAACATGAACCAGATCAAACCTCTTCAGTCGAGTGAAGTCATAGAACACCATGCGTCACGAAATACACGAATCATGTCTGGATCTGGCTTTCACTAATACCTCCCAGTATTTCTATTGATCTCATGAATTGTATTGACTCCATAGAGATTACTCTAATAGAAGCATGAATGTAGAGCAGTTTAAACTGAAACCTGAAAATGTGAAATAAAATGTGAATAAAAACATGAAAGCGAAAACTATCCAATAAAAATTGTTGCATTACGTCGTATTTGGAACCTTTACCCTATTAACTATAGCTATTGAAACATGATGGTGAGGCCTTTCTTCTGACATAGCCGACTTCTTCGTGGGCTTATAATTACCCATAATGCATACAGTAGATACGTTTCAGAAGTGTTTTATCATAAAAAAAGATGTGTCAAGAGCCCATTACTTGGACAAACATGACTATGTTAAATTGCTGATGTGATTAAAGTATAACAAATAGTAATAATACTAATTATGGACATGAATGCTACTATAATTATTCAAAACACATACGCTTATCCAATAATGTACGTAGTGATTGAAAAAACAAGATGATTACCATGTAGGCCTCACCTAAAAGTGAATACTTATATACAATAAATAATATAAAATATATGAAGGCTTACCGTTATCGGATAATTACTTCACACTATAAGTATGTTATGCATTAATCAGAAATAGGGGTACTGATGGGGAAGGATGACATTTGACTTCTGTTCCGTTGGCATAACCGAGACTGAATCAGAGATCAATATAATGAAGATATCGTCGTTGTCTATATGACATAAAAAGCATTTTCATGTTTTCATATAGCTTCTTTTCCATGACCAACTTTTTCTTTTGAGGTCAATTCACAATCAACAAACACCTCATCATCACACTACAGCCCTAGACAATAAAAACACAGAGTAGCTCATTTTGATTTGACCGCCTGACTACAATCTTATGTCGCCTAAAAAGGTTCGGTTAAGGCTATAATAACTAAGCATGTAACGTCTTAATGCCCCTTTCCAACCAATGGAAGGGGCGGAAAGGAATTTTCGACAATTGCGTCTTTTGGATAGGGTGTCTTTACGCACATCTAGGGTTTCCAAAATGATGTGCAATGTCAGTTTTAATGTCGTTCACAACGACACCATTGCCGCCGCAGCATGCGCCTCTGGTCCAATTAAGCAGAGTTGTTTTATTAAACATCTCAGTGGTCTCATGCTGCACCTGACACCCGTTTACCCCTGTCCTCTCCTGCGCAGTGTTGCTTTTTAACAGTGCAACGCGCTTTCATTCGTATTGTGCGCTGTTTTACGACTGGATATGAAACTCCTTTGAATAAAGGACACAGGTGCTCAGATTATGGCGAGATTGTTGTTAAAATGCAGACAGCAGGTGAAGGGGTGGTAGGTCTGGATGATTCTGAATTACCAGCTACTTTACCTTCGCTCCATAGCCATGGGATAAAGCAGGTCTTAACCCCGCACCTAGAGCGCAATAAGATATGCACTTGAAGAGGACGCAGCAATGATCGGGAAGCAATAATTCATCGAGTATGATTGTGAATTGCGTTATAGTTTGCATTGATATTTTCAATACATAATACATGTATGAGGAATTTTACCTGCCTTAAACGTTAAAACACTGCTTTTATAACACTACTATTAAACTAACCAATATGAAGCAACTACAAGTCGAAACCTGCCTTGTCGTTATCCCTTGTGTCAGAATCTCAATTGTAACCGCCAGGCTATTACTCATTGGTTATACCACCTGGTTGTAGTTACTCAGACGCTCGTCCAATAAGTCCAGTGCTATAACCTGGATAAAACTGCCTTGCTGTTGCAAATGAGAATACCGATCATCGTTAGCTATAGCTGGTCACCGTCCACTGCCGCCGATCTCTTCGATGTGGTCAAGGAGTATCTCGGGCATTTATGTCGCTGTTGATTATCGTGCAAATAATGCCCGGAATTACCATAGAAAGATCATGAAATGCCATTGCCAAGAATTCGCCAAATTACACGATAGAGATCATTCTTCCTCTTTTTTCACCCGCATTACTGGGGCTTGTTTTTCATTCAACTACAACTTGGACCGTAACGTCAGAACCGGAGAAATCTCCGGCCCATTTGATAAGGAGGTTAAAACCGAGAACCTGGAAGTTATGGAACAGCTTCAGGTTCAACTAAAGTTTCGCGAGTTTTGGTTGTTAGCTTGTTATGCATGCGAGAAACATAATGTAGAATTTTCCTTGTCACATGACATTTGGGCGAGACATCGTCCAAAGTCTCGTGGGGCGTTTTTCATGCAAAGCATGTCTGGTCCAAAATTTTCTCTGGTTCTGACGTCACGGTCCAAGTTGAAGTTGAAATAAAAACTCGCCCCTGGTGATTATCAAACATCACACATTTCTGTGAGTTGATTGGGTTCTGTGTCGTCTATCAATTGCATTATTGATGAAAACCAAGTCGAATGCTGCGTTACCCCTGTATATAGATTCAAGTAATTGTATCCGGCCTCCATTCTCTTCCACACCACCATCTTCCCCATGCTAAAAACACAACTTTTAGATTAGTTAAAATTTACTATTATTAAAATAAAACTAAGTGGTTTGGATTGACTAACTTGTTCTGTACCCGTTCATGCAAAGAAATCAAATAAGACCTACATTTTGAACGAGGGAAGAACATTTAAATGCGTGTAGTGTTTGATACGCGATCGAGAAGAAACTTTATTGAATCAGATGAGCTCATAAATAAGCATCATGGAATGTCATCTGTTGCATGGCGCTTCGATGGAAACTTTGTTTTTATTTAAGGATAAAACAATAGTGCTACAGTAACAACGATGGCACTCTCAAGCAAAACCAAGTGTGAGAGCGATGCATTATTTGTGATAGACCCACAAGATATAATCAAGGATCATTCTGAATCCTTGGTCCCTTGGAATCCTGAACCCTTTGACAAATCCTACAAGTGGCCAGTGCTCTGATTCTTGTTTCAGAGGAATAACAAATCAAATAATTCGAGATAAATCCGCATCAATTTCGGATTTCGTTTTCACTTATGATATATACACGTACGTACAATGATAAATAAAACAGCAAAAACCAATGTTAAAATTTCGATGAGAAGAATAAAATATATTGCTCAAGTGAAGACAAAATTCATAACACGTGAAATTAGCAGTATCCAACGCTGCTTAACATATCCTAGGAGAGTATAAAATTCAGAGAACCAGAAAAACACGCTCCTTTTCAGTGCCAAATTCCGTTTACGCGCTGCTCTGATCATGTGACGATCGAGGTCGTTTTTTTTTTGTTTTTTTTTTTTTGTTTTTTTTTGTTTTTTGTTTTTTTTTTTCGTGCGGTTTATTCAAGCATCGCCTTTCTTGTTCATTCCGAAGAGTCAAGTCATTTTTGTTGAAGAGAAAAGGCCGACTGAATAAGAGAGCTCTGCTCGTCTCGAGTGCCTCGGCCGTGAAGCAGGCTCACAAGGACAAAGAGGGCAATGCGTTTAGGTTGCCTTGGATTCAAGTTGAGATAGCAACCCGAAATAAAAAATGAGCGGACATTAGCTCTGTTCATATTAGGGCGAACCTGATCCTGGGTATTGATTTTATTTGATTTCACTTAAGGCTGCTCTCAGAATGAGTGTGAGCCTGCAAGCGTTGGTTCACTTTGACAATCAAGCATCAATTCAGAAGCACTCCTCTCTTGTATTGAGGCCAAATTACGCCCATCAAGTGACCCAGCTGTATCCACACTGAATTATTCCAAGGATTGCATCGAGAATTTCGTCAATATACACGTACATGTATTTGTAGATTTCGCCTTCGGTCTCCCGCAACGGCGACTTGTGATAAAGCATGATATGGTTCTGTGCGTATACAGTTCACGCATAATGAGCATGACGAATACTTCATGGTGTCTATTATTAGTGAAGGCCGGAAACCTGCGATCCCGGGTTTCTCAACTGACTCATTCACTCAGTCATAATTCACTCCGTCGTAATTCAGTACATTTAAACCCGATTTCTACAAAAAAAAAGAAGGCCGCTGGGTTTCGAATAAGGCTCATTCTGCATCAGACAGCAGCTGTCTGTCTGCTTCGTGCAATGTTGCCTTGTCATCAGATTGAACCAATATAGCACAAGTGCTGTAATCGTCACCAGGAACGCCATTGGCCAATCAACATCATAGAAAGCAGCCCTTTTGTGATCATAACTTCACAGCAATGACCGGGAAATAAAAGCCCTTCATATTCTCTAATCATCATTCATATAGGAAGGCTGGCTGAAATGGCATCCCACGGGGTGCATGTTTTATGCCAACGCAAACCCTGTATGCCGGCAGCATGTTGTCTCGTGGGAATTGCATATCTCTCGATTGGGTCATGGGTCTGGTTGCAAGGCTTACAGAATTCTCAATTGCAGTGTTCTTTGTCAATGCACGCGGGGCTTTTACGTAAAACCCCGGCATTTTCATTTCGAATTGTTGTGTATTTTTATGCCTCAAACATAACACTCTGGTGATTATTCAGGTCATGTCTCACCATGTGTAAAGGGTTAGAATATGTTTCTCTACGAATCGATTGCAATTACGTTCCATTGCAGTGTTTATCTTAATTAATGAACCTCAGTTGTGAGCCAATGCCTCAGTGCCACGGGTTCATTGAGCTGTATATAGGACAGTGATTCTTGCTTCATTTTCAAGTTTCAATTCCTGCTAGCCAAGCTGATGCCTCATCCCCTATTCTAACACAACGGTGTGGCCCTGGTGTAGATAAAATTCAATGGATTCACACCACATGATCTGCGGATAATAGTTGAAAGGGAAAATGACAACCGTGGTAATTAAATAAACCATCAAAATGCATTTGTTTTGTGCAACGAGGTTTTCAAATGGACACCCAAAGCTTGCACCATGGTCGCGCCCCAAATGCAAGACAATGGCTGTGTTGCTTCATTGCCAGGGCTATGACACTGAGCTCTGTCCCTTGATTACTGGGGTCTGGAAAACATGAGAAGCTTGGGGAGAAGGTGCGTGGATTACTGAAGCATGGGCATCCGGAGTTCAGACTTGAAATGGAGCCGCCTCTGCCTTATGGAAGGGCTCCATACTCTGTAGTTGTAGAAGGCTCTTTTGCTCAGGTTGCATTATCTGCATTCGTCCAACGCATGCTCAGAAGAAATGGTCTTTCGAATCGTCACCAGTAGCCATCAACTGCCTCCTCGTCTCCCTGTGGGCTTCGAGCAGGCTTGGTACGGCAGACGATGACCTGAGCCGCTTACTCCGGAATGCCTGCTGGCTCATATCCAGAGCAGGTTCCTCTGCACCACGATCTGTTTCAAGGTTGAAAAGAAAGAGAAGAGGAATTACAAAGCAATATAAACATTGTTGTTGACTAGATAATAACGTTATGATTGTATTTAACGTTATGATTACTAACTGCGATCTTCGGCAGTCATAAAATATTAATTACTGTTGCCTATTCTTCGATAGAAGCGTGGTAAGCGAGAAGTACAGAGTGAAAAAAAAAAAAAGATCGAAATTTTGGCGCGAAACTGCAGACGATCTATAAGTATGGAAAACGAAAGTGATGTCGATTTTCGCGACTTTTACGAAAGCCTGGGAAAGAATGTGTACTACAATACATTACATCAGCGTCTTCTCAGATATTTTGACTTAGATAAAGGGACATTTAAACGACAGTCCATTTAACAATTGTTATTGTGTACATATTACTCAAATGTGTTGTTTACAAAACATCAATTCATTAAAATTCACAATGAGTAGGAAATTAGAATTGCACCTACCATCACTCCAAAGGCAATTTGACTTCATGTTATAAAATCTGTTAGTCCAGTATCTTTTTCCCCCATCTTCTACTATCGTACAAGTTCAATAAGCGCCACAACTGGATCATTCTTCATGCTCGCTCTTCTTCAGCCGGATGTTTCCTCTCTGAATTCCAATCGCCGAATGCAGTCGCGCATGCGCAGATCACGCCACCCGCATTCTGTTTTCCAAACCGACCCATCTGATTGCGTGCGTTTCCCGCACGCAGAAACGCAGCCGCAAATGTGAACGCGCAAACATAAAATAGTGAGATGGAAAATGCTCCGTGCGTGCGGGAAACGCACGCACGCACATATGTGAACGGCCCTTAACGATGTTGGCTTGGAAACAAATTAAGCTGCAAAAATTAAACTCTCACGGGAAGAAAAAGGGGAACGAATTTGCATGCGCCTAGATCTGTTGCGTCATTGAATCAACACATTTGGCCTTTTGTCGTTTTTGCTTTGTTCATCGTACTAACTTGGCCGTGTATTGTCCTGAAAAATTATAAATACCTGTCTTAAGTTCTCAATATATATACGACGTTCTACTATATATATACGAAACTTGCTCCTGGAAATTGAAACCTATACCTTGGTGTCACTTATGCTCAAATTCTTGATTAAAACCACCAAACTACAGCTAGTGTTAGTGTAGTGTAGTGTTTTATCCCTTGCTGATCAAATTGAGTGACTGCCATAGGATTAAAAATCGAATTATCTAAGTTTATGAACGAAGCGACGGCGTTTACAGCACCTGTGTACGGAGTGACATACTTCGTTTACAACAGTGATTTTCCAGAAACGCTCGACGAACTTCGAATCTTTTCGAGTCATAGAGCGCCTGGCTTGTCCTGGTATTTTAATCCAAATCGCGCTTCCTTGTTACTTATAAACTGCAGTGGCAGTTGAAACTATTAAAGTCAATTACAAGTAGATAAGCAACCGCAGTAGACGCCGCCAATGCTTTGATTGATAAGAATCTTCACAAATTATTGTTACATGTATTATGCTTCGGTTTTTTTTTTTTTGGTTTTTTTTTTTCTTTTCTTTTTTTCTAAAGGCATTATTTTCCAGAATATAATAACTTTATCAAATTTGTGTGTTTTTTAATAATATTTTCATAAACATGTTCTTTCACAGCAATAAAGTTCGCTTCTTCTTATTCTTACAGAGCTCATAACTGCTTTAAATAATGTCTCATTCCACTTAAAATAATCAGTTCGCGTTATTGGAATTATTTCACTTCAT
>KB296144.1:0-12167 GCA_000328365.1 Capitella teleta | reverse complement strand
TGATATGATTTTTCTTTTGATGCAACTTGCATAACTCTAGAAAAGTGATGTAGTAATTTCTTTCTTTCCTGATGTTTGGGACATATAACCTCAATCTAAGTTGGGGTTAGGGTTACTTAGTTTCTTCTATTTATTATCGCTAATTTTTATTTTATTTTTAATTCCTGCAACTGAGTATTGCATGCATGAATTGCTCGGTATTAGGGGTGTATTACAATGTATTGTTATGTTTGTTCTTTTTCACTAAAAATGCATAACCCGTGAAAAACGATATAGTAATCTCTGCCTTTCCTGATGTTTGGGACATTTAACCCTAACTCTAACCCTAACCCTAGGGCTGGATTAGGTTTTCTCAGTTTATTATAGTTTAGTGTGATTTGTTTATTTCAGCAACAGATTATTACTGGCACAAAAATTACTCCCATTATATCTGATTTTTTTTTCTGATTGTTGGCATAAAGTGTTTTGGAATTTTGATGATTAATCTTAAAGGAGACCTAGAAAGAACTTGTTTTTGTGACATAAGTAAAAATTGTGTTGCAATGGCCTTAGAGAAATTGTAGTTATTGACATCTTGCAAATGATCTCATGTTTCGGGTCACCGTTTATTGATTTAATAATGCCTCTCGAATAATTACAATAACTTGTAATAGCTAGGTTTTGGTGTGTTGACAAATTTTGTTATGTACAAAGAGTCCAACATTGAAGGCTTTCGCTACTCGGAGAAGCCTTGTAAAATTGTTCTTACGAATATTTTTGATGTGCTGTGGGCCTTGTCTCAAAGTCCATACCTATTTCTAATACAATATAATGGATTTTTCATTTTGTTCTCAAAATACAGGATTTGGGAGCTTGTCAAAAAAAAATTTATACGACATGCTTTCTTCGTTCATTTCAGTCGATGCAAAATCATTTTTCCATTCTAAAAATGTATTTTGTTCGGCATATTTTTCCGAAAACCCATCAATTACATTAATTCTCTCTTTTTGAAGAAAGTTAGTGTGATGTTTGGGACCCACAATTTTCTTGTAAAATAACCATCTTACTATCGATGACAGTATCTAAATGTGCTTTACAATTGACTAAAATCAACTAAAAAAGATGCGACAGTCAAATTAAACACGTTTGATGAAAAGGAAAGGGCTAAGAGGTGTAATAATTTCATAGTGATGTTTGTGACATATGCGACGATCCACTGGATCACCATTGCGAAAACAGTTACAGAACAGAAAATTCAGCACTTTTCTTCAACTTACAGTGTCAGATAAGTAGCCAGGACAACAAACAGTCGTCTCCTTTTGACCGCACGTTTATTGGTCGACTCACCGACGAGAAAATCGTGTTTTTGTAAAGTCGTATGCTCAGTTATTGAAGCCCAGATATGCACCAGCAATCGCAACTAATATGCAGATGAACATGTATAACACCCCCAACCTTTTTATTCCTCAAAAGGATATGAGCCCCGGAGAAAGTCTTGAGAAACTTTTACTGTAAAGGTGAATTTCTCAGTTCCCTGGGTGAATGATTAATCAAGTAAAAGGTGATAATTCACCCTATCGCTAGCAGCAACAGCACTAATTCGATTTCGGGAGAATAATTTTGGCGAGGCATCTTTCAAATATCTTCATGAGCAGCGGTCAGTCATTAACACGAATGAAAAGCCATCCCAGTGGGAGAAAAATGACCATTTTATTTTAATGCTAAAGTCCACCTTATTTGGGTGCAACTGGAAAATAATCATCGGTGATTATGTCGCAAGCATTAAATCTTCCTAGAGAGAGAGAGAGAGAGAGAGAGATAATGATTTATTTTGGCACAATAATTAACTAGATATATACATGTAAATACAATTAAGACAAAAGCCTTGGAGACCAGTGAAAGACAATTCGAGAATGCCGCTTAATTCACTGGCCACCAGAAGGAAAAAATGCTGCAAGAAAAATTTAGAATAAGGTTGAATTAAATTTAAACACATGTAACAAGAAAAAAAGAAAAAAAAAGAAAAAGGATATAAATACATGCAATTAAAAGAGGAAAGAAAAGAAAAGAAAAGAAAAGAAACAAGTAAGAGTGAATATTTACAGATTTGAGTGTATTAAGGTCTGGTACAAATATAACAATTTTGATTTAAACAGACCCTTGAGTAATGTGATATCAGATAATTTTTTTGAATAATTTGAGAAGCCATTCAAAGAATGGGAAAAAATTTATCAAAAATACAAGGTGGTTCGGTGTTAACAGTGTCGATTAATTTATATCTTAACAGTTGTCTGCAATACTCATGCAAGAAACGAGGAGTGGAAACTTTATTACTTCTTCGGGTGTTATAAAAGTGATGATCTCCATTTAAAGTGATGAATCTATTCAGAAAATAGGTTGGAAGTTGCAAATTAAATAATTTATGTGTAAATTTAAGCTGCTGCAATTGATGAATATCTTTCATTTTGAGTATTTTTGAATCAATGAATAATGGGTCTGTATGTGAAAAAGGGGCCGAATTTGTGATTACTCTCATAGCTTTTTTCTGTAGTTTGAATAATGGCTCAGCTTTCCCTCCCCATAACAGAATACCATAATTTAGATGGCAACTGATCAGTGCAGTATAAATAGTTTTTAAAATAGAACAAGGCAAGAATTTTTTGAGTCTATACAAAACTCCGATTATTTTAGAAATCTTTCTTGATGTTGCAGAGATGTGGGGCTTCCAAGATAAATTTTGATCAATAATAATTCCTAAGTAACTAAAGTGGTCTACTATTTCTATCTCTTCAGGTGGCAGGACAGATTTCTGTTCGGGGGGGGGGGGGGGAAGTAAAATAGTGCTTTTGTTTTACTGACATTGATTTTCATTTTATTTGCATTAAGCCATGTGCTAACTTTTGATAGCTCAAATTTGATTAATTGCGATGGATGGTCAGAGAAAAAGTTCATTGAAGATAATAGAGTTGTATCATCAGCATAATTAATCATTTGAAATGTGTTAAAACTACAATTAAAATCGTTCATGTATACCAGAAACATGAAGAGACCCAAAATTGATTCTTGGGGGACTCCTAAATTGAGATCAGCAAAATCTTAGTTGGCTTGATTACAGTTGTATGCAATATATTGCTTTTGGTTATTTAAGTAATTCTTGAGGAGGCTGATGGCACTTTCATTTAAGTCATAATATTTGAGTTTATCAAGTAGTATTTGGTGATCAAGGCAGTCAAACGCTGTTGTCAAATCAATAAAAATACTGAAAGGATTTTTACCCTTATCCATGTCATTTACCACTCTGTCGACCAGTTCCAGTACGGCGTGTTCAGTAGAATGCCCTTTTCTGAAACCATACTGATGATTGAATAGAAGAGAATTATCAGTTTTTCAAAAATCTTTGAGATAGATGGCAGTATAGATATGGGTCTATAATTATTAGGGTCAGATTTATCACCTTTCTTGAATAGTGCCTTAACTCGGGCAACTTTCAAAGATTCTGGGAAATTGCAAGTTGAAACCGACTGATTAAAGAGAATTGTCAGTGGTTGAATTATTACTGGCTTGATTGCCTTAATCAGCGAAGATGAAACACCATCGCCAGAGGTTGTTGGTTTGTTTTTTAGGTCATTAATTGCAGCTTCTACTTCAAGGGTAGTTACTGGATGGAAGGAAAACTGGGTCTCAATGTTTTGAGTAAGATAGTCATTATAATTAATTTGCTGTGCATTTGAGTTCTGAAAAGAATTCGATATTTTAAGTCCTATAGTGGAGAAATGTTTGTTCAGTGCATTTGCTATAGATTTATTATTTGTGAAAGTAGTACCATCTAGGTTAATTTGCGAAGGAAGATCTTGTTCATCGGTAGAATTTCCTCGCACAAGTACCTCATTTATAGACTGCCATGTTCGTTTTATGTCATTTTTACATTGATCAAATTTAGAATGATAATAAGCAGCTTTTGCAGCACGAATGAGTTTTTTAAGAATTGTATTATAGTTCGATAAATTCACTTTTAGGACTGTGTATTGAGGAGTAGAGAAGGGTTGCTTTGTTTAATTTTCTTATACAATTTATCTCTGGATTTAATTGATTTCAATAAGCCCAAGGTAATCCATGGTGTTTTTTTTCTGTTTATATTTGTTAACTTTTACTCGTTTGTAAAAACTTATTACTCGTTTTTTTTTTTTAAACTTTTTTTTAAAACTTTTACTCGTTTGTAAACTCCAAAGGGCAGGGAATACTTGATATATTAATGAGCGGAGGGCAGTCTTAGGTCATCATTTCGTCTTTGTACGTACACAAAAAAAACCCAAAAAAAACACGTGACCCCCATGCTGGACAACGCCCCCTGCCACCCACGCCATAAGAAGCCTCTGCGCAACATCTCTCTATTCTTCCTGCCGCCTAACACGACATCCAAGACACAACCAATGGACCAAGGGGTGATCCGCTGGCTCAAGGGCATGTACCGCCGGGGCCTCACCGAAGACCTCATCAGCTAATTGGATAAGGGTGAGGCACCGCCAAAGGTTGATGTCCTGACTGCTCTCCGCCTCGTGTATCGCGGATGGCGAGGCGTGAAGGCCAGCAGCATCGCCAACTGCTACCAACATTGCGGCTTCATTGCGAGGGAGGCCAATGCCACTGACGAGGCAGACGACAGCTTCGATGAAGAGGATGCAGTGCCGCTCGCCACCCTACTCGCCCGCGTCAAGGACATTGGAGCTGATGTGGAGCTGAGCACTGCCTTAGACTGGATCAGTTGTGATGAGGACACAGCCACGTGTGCTACCTTGACCGATAACGATATAATCGCCATGGTGCAACCAAGCAACACTGAGGACGAAGACGCCGAGGATGTGCCTGACGCAGTGGTTGAAGATCATGATGCTATCTCTGTGCAGACTCGCGAGGAAGCGTTGCTGATGTGCGATAAACTGATGGCGTTTTTAGAGAGCCGAACAGATGCTGGAACAGCATTCGACTCTCTGGGAGATGTCTCTTCATTTGTAAAGAAAGTAAATACATATACTTGTATGTCTGCTATACCGGAAAAACAATCGATCTTAGTCTTGTTCACTTCTTTCGTTCTTACTTCATTCAGTGTTAATCAGTGAACGTTATGATATTGCATGCATAACACGGGTCTGGTGCGTTATGGTATTATGCATTATTATGGTATTATTTTCAATGCGTGATCCATGTTCCTTTATCTCGAAGGCTGGATAACTCGAAGTCATTTCGAAGGTCCCTTGCACTTCGACACATCGAGATTATACTGTAATTAGAACAAAGATTTTACAGATTTGTTGGCCTTTTTCGGAAGGGCTCAATAAAACAAAGTCATCAGCGTAAAAAAAGATGATTACAGACAGACTCACTAAGAGAACAACCAATACGACTGTCACGTAGCATATAACTTAGATCATCCACATAAATATTAAAAAGAACAGGAGACAGGACTCCGTTCTGCGTACACCATTCGAAACATTAAAATAATTTGACATCGCGCTGCCCCATTTCTGGGTACAATACCACTAAAAAGGTAAACGAATAATAAGAACAGGCATTTTGCGTTTTAAAAGTTTTTCAAACAATGTAAAATAATTAAGCTTATCAAAGGCCTTAGATGCATCCATAAAGCAAGCAAAAACTGGAGTAGATTTCGAAAGGTAATATCGGACAATTTCTGCATAAACGCACATATCAGTAAAGTGGTGACTTTTAAAACCAAATTGGTGGTCAGAAGAAGACATGCAAGATGCGGCTTTACATAAAATCAATCTTTCTAAAACCTTGATAGTTGCAGAATGGGCCTATAATTACCGATATCCGAGCCATTTCCTGATTTATCTTTTATAATAGGAATAATAGTAGATTCAGTAACAAATGGAGGCACGTAATTATGAGTGAGAGATAAATTAAAAGACATCATTAATAAAACATGTATTTGTGAGGGAGCATAAATGAGGTGTTCTGCAGAGAGACCATGGTAAGCTGCAGCTTTCCCTCTCTTCATTTTCGATATACTTTTCTCCACCTCTCTTGGGCTGAAGCGCGAGTTGTTCAATGATCCATCACTGACGGCGCTTTCATAAGCTGCATGTAACTCTGTAATTACTTGTTTTCGGCTTGTGTTCTTATCACTCGCATTGAGAATCTCACCGTAGTGTTTTGCCTACATGTTGGCGATGGCGTCTTCACCGGATGTACCGTTTACTGACGCCACCAAAGGAGTGCTCCTCGGCGATTGGGCTTGCACCTCTTTCCAGAATGCAGTATTGTCCAGGGGAAGGAATGATTCGGCCAGCTTGTCCGCCTTAATTCGTGCTTCCTCACGCTTACAACGGCGAAGAGCGTACTTAAAGCGAGCTCGATCCTGTGACATTTGTTCGTGCAGTGACCCCTGGCGCGGCTTTCCAGCGCTAACCCACCGTGTAAATGAAAGTCTTGCTGCTACATGGTGTTCCTCCACAAACTCGTTCCATCCAGGCGACGGTTTGTGTCTTTGTTGACGTTTGGTCGGAATAATTGCAGTTGATGACGTCAGCATGACATTCGTTATTTCTTTGTCTAATTTGCTGATGGCCTCTCTATGGCTGATGTTGTCGCACTGATCGAGCATCAGAGCACATAAGAGCCACTTGCGGAATCGCAATGGACGAGAGCAGAGGCGCGCATCGTCGATGATATACCTCGATATCCGATTTAGTGGCACGTTTCCAGGAAAGAGTATTGGCACGAATTGTAGTGCTCCGAGCCTGCAGGCTCAGGCCCAAACATGTCACTGGCCGGCAGCTCAAAGGACATCGGAAGCGGGAAGTGGTCTGAGGATAACACATCATATGCAATGTTAATGTCTGTAATTGATATGTGTGCCTGGAGCGTGCTCACACAGTGATCAAGCAAAGACGTCGATTGATGTGCTTCACTATAAAAGGTGAAAGAGTCCGGTGGTAACAGCGTAACATCGCTTAACAGCAGGCCATAGTCATCGCACATCAGTCGAATTTCCTTTCCGAATGGCCAGTATTTCTTGTCGTACAAGCGTTGAAGTCACCAATGATTACAGACGTTCATGGTTGGACTTGTGTCAATGATACCAATCGCTTTGCCAATCACAGCCATGAATTCGTGGTAGTTGTCATCGCTGGCTGAGCCGGTGAAGTAGGGGAGATACACATTGAGGAGGAGGAGGCTGTGAGAACCATGCTTCACCGAAAGCGCCAGCAAACGCCGTTCGCCATCATATTTTAGACAGTTTACATGAGCGCCTGGAGTCTTCCTCCACAGAATACCACTTCCACCGTGAGGCCTCCCGTGATGTAGTGACTCCAGGGCTACGTCAATTATGCACTAGTTGGATGGTAAGCTCCAAGCTCGTAATAACGAAGACTCAACCAATCACTTCATATTGGCTTTAATTTACCTTCAATAAAATATTCTAAAGTACTCAAAATAAGAAAAGTTCCAAGAAAGTGGTCTTTGTAGATCTTCCGCACGAGATGAGTGAGCACGTGAGAGAGAGAGAGAATGTCGAGATGTGAAGATGTAGGGGTGTTATATACTTGAACCATGGATGTGGGGCAGCCTGTGTTTCTAATAGAAAATGCAGAAGATCGGTGCCTTCCAAGTATTTGCTATCTGACAATGATGGATGCGCTTGCTCTCCGGTTCTTTGTTCTCGGCGATATTCTGACCGCCAGTATTCGCTAATTGCACGTTGGCCTTCTGACCTCTCAGTATTCGCTGATTGCCTCTTGGGAGATGGAAGCAATCCCGTGCACGCTCTGCCCGAAGGTCTATACATGCATAGGTAGAATTTATATAATCATAATTACATATGCTATAATGAAACATCGTGTGAAGAAGCATCCCCGTAATCTTAACATCCCGATGAGCTGCTTATCATCCTGGAAAGCGGACACGCCATCAGCATAGAAGTCATGGTGCAGGGCCTTCAGAATAACAACTTCTGAGGGTGGGAGCCAGGTCTCCTGTAGAAAAACTATGTCGTTGTTGCAACATGGAGTAAAACCTCGATGTGTCGAAGTTCGTGGGGTTAGCTCAAATACTTCGACTCAAGGATACTTCGACGGACAGATCGAGGCCGTTATGATAGGACCGTTATGATTCAAAACCGTGATCTGACATTATGATTAACAGCATGCGTTATGAACTCATAAACTATGAACGGTGATCTCATGACTTACGAGAAATCTAGACCAAAGAAATGATTAAGAGAACTTGAGATTGAAACTTTTAATTAACAAATATTTGTCAACGTGTAGATTTAAGGCTGGATTTCTTTAATTAGCTCTAGCTTCGAATGCGCGCGGTGTTTTGTCGGCAATTCATTAAAGATCATCACAAGCACACCAACAACAATGCTTTAGTCAAAATCCACGGTCTATTGATTTTAGGAGTCAGCCAAGCTCTAGTCGCGGTCTTTTGTCGGTCATTCATCAAAGATCATCACAAATACACTAACAACAATGCCTTATAGCTCAGTTGAGATCCACAGTCTGTTGATCTTTGGAGTCAACCAAAGCTCTGGTCGCGGCTTATAAACAGAGGAGCGATAAGGCTGCCGACTGCTTTGTTGGGGCGGGGATGTTTTGATGCTTTGTAAACAACTGACTGTCTCTCTCTCTCTCTCTCTTTGAAGTTACCAAATTGAGAAATATGCTCATCGAATTTTTCCACTTCAAGCTACAGATCGAAAATATGCCTCGGGGACACAGAACACACTTCGACACAAGGATAAATTCGAGAATGGGACGTTCGAGGGACGGATGTTAATGCTAATAGTAAAGTATAGGAGAATCGTCGGGACTTCGAAAACACTTCGACACAGGGAGACATTCGAGGGACGGACGTTCGACACATCGAGGTTTTACTGTATATAAAGTTTAAGTACATGTATAGTATATACGTCAGGCATTGAGTTTTTGACATTCTTTCAAATTAAAACTGGTTACACGAAGTACCGAATAGTTGATTTTTGTTGGGGATGTAGATTTATAATGAAAATTACAACTAGCATCACATAAGGACATGCAACAAAGTACAATTCGGTATTGGAATTATTTTGACACAAACTTCTTCACGATGACGCCCTTAGACAACATCTCAGGCATGAGATGGCGTTTCATTTCACCTGCATTACATATAATTCTGAACGAGACATATAGATGGTCATTCCTGGAGCGGGTTGGCACACATTTCAAACGGAACATTGAAAATTATACATTAATAATGTTGCTTTTTTCGTTAATGGCAATAACCCTTCGATATTACATGCTCCTTTAATATAATGAAACATTTTCCACCATAAAAAGGGTAGTTCTCTTAATTAATACAACACCATGTACTAGTAATACATGCAATAGCATAGTGAGCCTTTGATTTCACATGCATATCTGTATCAGACTTTTGCCACTGACTGGCTCGAAAATTCCCATTCAGAATACCCGTGTTACATTTTTAAAGTAACTGTTGAGATACAATTAACAAAAAGGTGCATTATAGTACAAATGTTATCATCTATAAACATAATCATCATAATTATAGTCGACTGGATTTCGAGGAGCTGGATTAGTTAACATTGAATGAACTTCCAAGGTAATAATAATTTCTCATAGAAGTCAAAAATAACTTGCATGATAGGAATAATGTGTGTAGTTTGTAATTATGAGAGTAATTATGTTTGCACAAGAAAGCCTATATAATATGTAATGCGTGCTTCACTGTCAAACGATGGATATCCGGTATCCGACAAATTTGATTATCCGGGCATTTTCATGAGGTTTACAAGGTTCATATATATATATATATATATATATATATATATATATATATATATATATATATATATATATATATATATATATATATATATATATATATATATATATATATATATATATATATATATATATATAATCCCAAAACCTACTATGTTGTCCCACAACTATAATACCGACCATTTTCCACCGTTTCTTACCTGGCTGACATAAAACAAAACTTTTAGTATCATGCTGCTAGACTCCGTGTAATCCCCCTAATTCACCAGGACACACAAATTTTACTTCATCGGAAAGTCATGTAAAATCAAAACGATACATAATGGTTGTGTACAATATAGTCGGGGGGGTACGCACATCCATGAAACCAACCATTTTGACCCGTGCACAAAAAAGTCGGCTTTAGGGCTTACTGATACCTGAACAAACTTTCCTCGTGGTTTTGCCGCCTATCTCGCAGCCGGGAATGGATATGGTCAAACCGACTCATTTCGGAACTCATAACGCACTTATATATGTGTGCGTTATGTTCAAGAAGCTGTTTGTGAACAGCAAAAATGTATAATTTTTATCATTTATCCAAAATCAACGAGCTGTCAAAGTATGGTAGATCAGCATATTAGTAATCATTTGGTATAAAGTTAAATATTAATATATACAAAAACTTGGGTTTTATTTGAAATATACAAATGTGACATAATAGTCTAGTTCAGGGTTTCATGTATATTTGAGAAGTACCCTGTTTTTGGTGTTTAAGGGCATGACCTTACTGCCCTGATTTTTTTCAGACATTACTGGGTCATATCGGAGTCATTACAGTCGAGTTTATAATAATTCATGGCTAACTTGTCTCGTGAAATACCATTGACTATTATCCACCAATGTATATGGCGCGAATAGTCAAAAGGTGGTGGATAATAGTCGAATTACGGTGGAAGATGGTCGGTATTGGATAAATATATATATATATATATATATATATATATATATATATATATATATATATATATATCAGATATAGAGTATGATAGTTATGTTAAGGAGCAGAACAACCAAAAATCATGAATGTTACCCAAGAACACTATATCGTCACTAGAACGCAATATGAAATAATTAAATGACCTTTATTTTATGTGAAATGATAGCAAAATGTCAAACGTATGTTCACAAGCTTTTTGATAATATTTCCTAATTTATCATCACCAGGTGTCGAATTTCGCGTGGCACTCGAATGTAACGATAACGTTTGCAGTTTGTATAAAAGACTCAAGCTCGTTCAGATAATTCAGTTGGAACATTTCAACCATGAGGACCTTCATCATCTTTGCCTTGATCGCCGCTGCCGCCGCATGGCCTGCACTCCCAAGTAAGAGCCATCTGGGCTCGAATCAATCTCAATTTCAATCAATTTGCAGACTGTGGTACGAGTCCGGTTCCTGATGCTGGCGCTCCACGTGCAATTGACAGAATCGTCGGTGGATGGGAGGTTGAGCCCCATGAGTACCCATACCAGGTCAGCTATCAATGTACACACACCGTGCGGGACTCATTAGCATTCATTACAGACTACTCTGATGACTTCCACTAATTCTCTCTTCTGCGGAGGTTCCATCATCGGCACCACCCAGGTCCTCACTGCAGCTCATTGTACTGCCGGAAGGTAAATCTGCGCCGCATGGCTAGTTCCATCTCCTGATGCATGTTTGGTTCTTACCCCATAGAACTCCAAGCAACACCTTTGTTGGTGTAGGTGCGCATGATCGTACTCAAAACGACAATTACTACGTCCGCCATACTGTCAGCGTGATCAACCAGCACCCAAGCTACAACCCCACAACCATTTCTAACGATGTATCAGTGCTGATCTTGACCGAGGCCATTGAAATCGTTGCACAAAGGCAGACTGTGTGCCCTCCTGGTAAAACTGCTTCTGGCAACGCCGATGGTTATGAGGGCGATAGACTGATCGTTTCTGGATGGGGCACGCAGAGCGAGGGCGGTCAGTTGATATACCCTGCTTGTCCACTTGAATGTCCTCACCGTGCGTCTTGCAGGAAGCGTCGCTAACGTTCTGAGAGCCGTTGACGTTCTTGGATACACTCTTGCTGGCTGCAGAGCCACCAGCTACCCAGCTAATTGGATCGAGGATGGCATGAACTGCGCTGGCGTCGCGGAGGGTGGAAAGGACGCTTGCCAAGTAACGACCCTTGCCGGATTGTCACTGTTCATTTCTGATGTGATTCTTTAAAGGGAGATTCCGGTGGTCCTCTTGTCTTCCAAGATGGTTCCGTCTTTGAGCAAGTTGGCGTTGTGTCATGGGGACAGGGATGTGCTCGTGTGGGATACCCTGGCGTTTATGCTGACACCATCTATACCTGGCTG
>KB296107.1:0-12674 GCA_000328365.1 Capitella teleta | reverse complement strand
GCAATCAAATAGAATAAATATTGATTTAGAATCCTCTAAATCCCCTCCTCTCCCTCCTCAGCACCCTGGAGGCGAGGACGTGCTTTTGGAGCACGGAGGCAGGGACGCCACCGAGCCATTCAAAGAGGTCGCTCACTCAGAAGACGCCAGCACCACCCTCCAACGATTCTTCATCGGCATTCTCCACGAGGTAAATATTCATGAACCACCTCATGAATATTCATGAACCACCTCATGAATATTCATGAACCACCTCATGAATATTTATGAACCGTTATAATCTGATCATTCGTCTTACACTTTATCTTCTAGGATGATCGCATCAACAAAACAAAGAAACCGAAAACGTATTGATTCCGTGACGGACGCCTGTTCAATGGATTCCGCATGCCGCGTGTGAACCGTCTGTTTAATTATAATCTGGTGATTTTCCCCGTGAACTCTTGCATTCCTGTGCCCCTGTGACTGTTTAATAACTCTTTTTTATTCATTTTTAAGGAAGGTTTTTGTGCATTTTTCTTTACAATGCGATGTTAGTCAATATAACACGTAATGTCCCACGTAATAAAGTGTACATGCTAAGCGTGTGATTAACTAATCATATAATTATGCAATCGAGTGCTTCACTGTCTGGTGCGTTTTACGAAGTTTCTTTTGTTGCTTAATTGTTTTGACGTTATTTCGTAGAACTGCGATTTTCAAGGCTTTTAGGTTTCTTTCTCGGAATTTATTTATTTATAGAATCTGTACGTGCACCAAAAGAGGTCAATCGGCTGTTCGAACTGTGTTGAAGGGAATACTTGGACTGATTTATTATTTATTGTTTTTTATACTTTTCAAACACGAACCATTTCGTGTGCAAAACTTCGCATTGGTTGGTTGGCATTGTATGATTATTGCTATAGGATAATGCTTGAATCGCCACGAGGACTCCCATAAATAAACCATAAGTCACCATCATACCATTGCCATGGAGACGTATTTGGATTGCATAACATCCCCATAGCGGACAACCAATGGTACCACGTGATGCTCACTTGACTGAAATCATAACGTCACCGCACATCATTCGACATTCATAACGCTCTCAAATGGCTTCTGCATACAGAAGAATGCACTTCTTGAGATCCTATAATTAGTATTGATTATTGTTGAAGGATATCTATGCAATACGTGATAATCATGACGGAAGTTGTTAGGTTTAAGTTATTGATCAAGTCATAAAGATCAAAATCAAAATGATCAAAATGTATGGTGTGATGTTCCTCTAAGTTCTCTTGCTCAACGACAAGTGACGCGTTTGAAAATGCATCTTGAGCACGTGGAGAGACAGGAGGCGTTAAAAGGCATTGCGGGCAAATCAATTGTTTGAAATATTCAATATCAAGAGAAAAGGTTTCATCAAATTACACATGTACCTCATTGGAACACAATATATGGAGTGAATCGTCTTCACTGTGAGTTTAATCTTTTGAATCCAGCTGTTTGTCTATAATACTTCATTTATATACTAGATGCTCATGTGGGTGTTACATAACCAACGCATGTCGGATTACATGCTATTAATAGACATACACTCCAATAATGGTTACAGCAATTGAAGCATCAATCTCGAAAACATAAACATTCTAACTTAAGTTTGAATAAGTTAGTACATCAAAATGCCAAAAGAAATGGTGCAATTTCACATTTTCTGTTGATAATTAATATTGTAACATTATTGTTACACACGTTACACGAAAATATAAACTAAATAAAATAAAATAAATTACAAAAAAAAGTATACCCATTTCAAAATATAAATTTTATGCAAGTTTTTCCTTGTTTAGTAAGATCGTTTCAAGAAGTGTGGATTGTGAAGTTTACCCAACTCTGGAGACACAAGTCACAAGTGAAGAGAGTTCAGTGTTGGTGGACCGCGCTTGCATGGAATGAAATTGAGAAATAGTTCCAGAACTTCCCTTTGATGCCATATATATCACTCATTCTGTCGTAATGAACGAAACAACTGGCCTTGAAGCTTTGGACTCTTTGAGGAACTGCTGTTTTGTGGGTTAACTTTTTATTTATTTATTTATTTATTTATTTATTTATTTATTTATTTATTTATTTATTTATTTATTTATTTATTTATTTAGTTATTTATTTATTTATTTATTTATTTATTTATTTATTTATTTGTTTATTAATTAATTTATTTATTTATTTATTTATTTATTTATTTATTTATTTATTTATTTATTTATTTATTTATTTATTTATTTATTTATTTATTTATTTATTTATTTATTTATTTATTTATTTATTTATTTATTTATTTATTTATTATGCAATAATTGGATTTAGAGTGTCATCGAGAAATCTAGCCCAAAACTCCTCTCGTGTGTTGCGTGTGAATGAGAGGACCGCAATATCTGACTATGAAAATCGAACATTTTTATTCTGACTCATTGTCGATTGTTACTCCAATTAAACGAGATTGATTCAATTTATTATCTTGATAATTTCAGGAATATGTAGTTGAACTTATTAAACCCGAAAATTCGTGTCTGTGCAATACATATCCCAATGTGGTGGCGATAAAACCAAAGAGACGCGTTTCTTTTGTCTAAGTATACTTTATTTGAATCATGCATAAAAAACAAATGTAAACAAATGTAAACAAATGTAAACAAATGTAAACAAATGTAAACAAATGTAAACAAATGTAAACAAATGTAAACAAATGTAAACAAATGTAAACAAATGTAAGCCGCAAATTTGATACATAATAGCAATAAGTCTTGCATTACTTCCTCCTGAGTATTGAGCTCATAATCTACTTCGTTTGGAGATTGATGAAAATTCCACACATTAGTTTTTTTTCTCTCCATATTATTGCACCGGACGGAGGATTTGCAATGCATCTACAGCTAAGATACACAGACAGAAATGTAGAGGCACTAATCGTACGTACGTAGTATACAAATCAAAATACTGCAAATATTATATATTTGAGGTTTCCATATTCATTTCTTCGCAGGGTCATATTTATTTCGATCGAGGCCCAGAAATCTGATTGCATTGTCAGCAAGAAGTTTGTCCTAGAAGAGCAGAGTCATCATAGTTTCGCCTAATAATCATTTATTATCTTACCTTCAACTCCTGGTCAAAATCTTCCATTGATTCGATTAGACTTCCACAGTCTAGTTCTCCGAGAGGGAATGGATAATCAGTACCCAGCATAACATTGTCCTGAAATCAGATTTCAAATCATTTGAATGGCCAATGATCTGCAGTTGAGAAATACCAACAAGAAACCGACCGTCTTCGGACTCAAATATATTACATAACACGGTCTCTCACCTGTCCAATCACATTAACCAACAGTCGCAAAGCCAGTGGGTCGTGAACTAATGAGTCGCAGAATATTCTGCCCAGGTATTTTCGAGGATTCTCTTTGTTGTCCACTGCGCACAGGTCGGGTCTGCAGTTGAACCCGTGATCTATGCGCCCAATAGTGTAGGGAAATGCTCCTCCTGTGGAATAAAAGAGGCAACAGCATAATCTACATCTTAAACCAACATCACAATAAGATACATTACATTAATTAGGAAGTCTATGCGGGAGGAGCCATTCCTCTTCTCGAGTCCCTCCTTTGTTATCAAGTGCGCGCATGATTTATACTTTATGCTTTACATAAATCATGAATCATAAATCATAAATCATAAATCATAAATCATAAATCATAAATCATAAATCATAAATCATAAATCATAAATCATAAATCATAAATCTTAAATCATAAATCATAAATCATAAATCTTGCTGTTCATCTTGCTGTCCATTTTTAGTGCAACGGTGCGTGGGCGATAGAATAGGTCGAATATCATGTAATAATTATGTGACCGGGTCAGTAGAACATAAGCAATCTCACATCAAAGTGATTTCATCAACTTTTGGGTCGATTATTTGATAGTATGCCGGTTGTATAACATAACTTTGCATATTATGTCAAGCAGATTATTATGAAATTATGATGCCTCTCAATTTATCTATGGGGTCTATAAAATATATTGCATGATATAAAATGCACACGCTGCATACGTAATACATGTATATTGTGTATAACTGTATATTGATGAGGTACCTCCGTGGGCAAACCCAATTTTCAGACGAGGAAATCTTTCGAGAACGCCCCCGGAGATGACAGAGATGATGGCAGTTGTAGTTTCAGTCGGCATACCTACATAATAACGGCGTTTCATGGGGCAAGGGAGCAAGTATTTAAAACTGACCAACGAGCCAAGGAAGCCAGTACTTGGACATGCGGCCTCCCAATTCCATATCCCAAGGATGCACGAAAAGGGAACAGTCGAGCTCCTGAGCAGTCTGTTGAAATACAAGAATGTCAGAGGGACTGTATGGGTATAATTGTTGTATGCATAGATATGGCGACAATACCTTCTTATAAATTACAACAGATCTGACATCCTGAAAGGTGTTCATTTTGTATACTGTCAATTTCGTTGTTGGCAATTACAAAACTCGAAAATAGCAACTGATGCCTCACAAACCTCATAAATAGGATCCAATTCAGACTCATTCAAGTTCCAGGTGTTGACATGAGATCCAATTTGAAACGAAGTGAATCCTGTAAACGCCAATAATATTATTCATAGTTGTGTTTACATGGAGTATTATCGAAAAACAAGCAGAATGTGATCCGTTCGTGGCAATGAATGATCGTATCCATGGTAATATGATATTTGTTTTTCTGACATTTAGTACCAAATCCAATACACGCAGGTTAAGACGGAAAGAAGAAAGATTGGTGACTTGAATAATTGTCAACCATAATTTTTTCACCTAATTCATTTTTGCATCTTTTCATCTCCTTCACAGCTAATTCCGGCGCCTGCATCGGAAGTGTTCCCATAGCAACGAAGCGGTCTGGGTGACGTTTGACAGTGTTTGCGAGATCATTATTCACGATCTGTGATAAATCGAGGGTATCTTCCGGTTTTGCCTGCAAATTGAAAGTCTTTGAGTAAATCATGAGCAGTATGAAATAGCCGACAGGTCTGGATTGGTTTCCAGCGAGTAGCTGAAATCGTAAATCAATGCCAATGAGATTAAGATACTCAACTTGTATTTCATAATTTTGATGCATTGACTCACCCAATAGCTGAACATAACAGGCACGGTTGACAGCGCTTGTACAGTCACACCTGAGAGAGCCAAAGTCATCACCTATCCTGTCCATTTGATCAAAGTGTATTTACCAGTTTTGTCCATGTCTTTGATCCTTGCTTCTGGTGACCAGCATTTTTCGTCAATCACTCGAAATAAACTGTCATCCTTCATCATGTTGGCTTTCCCCGCACAACAATGCTGAAGTTGCACCCACCCCCCGTAACCATACCTCTGCAAGATAAATGAAGACTGTTTTGGGGTTGTCTAGGATTGAATCAGAAGCAGTTTTAATTATATTTTATATCAGTCAGAATGCGTGCAAAATCTTAGTGCACTCATTATCACAAATGTATAATAATTATATATAATGCGTAATTTGTCGATAGTTACACCCACGAGTGTTACTCATACGAAATGCACATACGAGTAAATGACATTTTGATGCATTAATTCCCTCATGTTAAGGCAAGGCTGGAGAGGCAACAAGATGAAATCCAAAGGAAGCTCTGGCTTTGAGGATTTAAAAAAAAAAAGAGCATACATAATCATTGATTGTGTTGAATGCGCAATTGGTAGAATTGAAGGCAATAATTTGATACTTGAAATGGTTCTTTGATAAAGTTTTCTAATCGCAAAGTTTTCCTAATGGCGAAACCCATACGCATCGTATGCATTCTCTGATTTGCGATTTTCCCAAATCAAAACGTATGAAACAGGAATAAGTCACCTGTGGAAAATATACATACACATGTATATATGGGACACATGTCGACAAATAACATCTTCCCTGGCCGGGATTTTCAACAGGTAACTTGGCAAAATACTGATTAGATTATGACTAGTGAGTGTATTGTCAATTACATTGGCCATTCAATGAGCATTTTTGCGAGAAAAAAATGACTTCATTCAACTTTCGCCTATCTTTCATTACATAATTATAATCATGAATATTCATTAAACTAGCCTATCAGCGTGCATCGACATGAATGTATTCAACTAGCTTCGGGACGCATCACTCCGATCATCAGAATCCAGTACATGTATATGAATAACACGAATCAGAGTTTAAGGCGATGGGGAGCAGAAATCCGACTTACCTCTTTCAGGTTGGGCCATTCCCTTGGTAGAATGTGATTGTGAATATCAACTTTCATCTTCACCAAAGTACTCTCAGCTTCAAATGCATTTGCTCGCAGTACTTTTTATGCAACATCGTGCGAGGACACATCATTCGCAATTGTGCAAAAAGAAGGAGCGGCGGAACTTCACACATATGTAAGGTTTATTATATCAAAATTTCACTATTGGGACCTATTTGTACTACGATAATTAATGCAGACTCCAATTCATGTGAATGTCTGCATTTCAGTAATTGTCATATGTTCTAATCACCCTCTCTGTGTACTTGATATTCATAATGATTGGTCCTGTTCTATTTATTTGACGAATGCAACGCCCACATGTCCTCAGCTTGTATCTTGGTCACGGTGACATGGTGATCGTTGTGTTTGAGGTCATATACCGCTGACATTATTTCTCTGTGTTCATAGAAAGTGCGCGTGCACTTTAGCTGAGCTAAATAATTAATGTCTAAGATCTGAGAAAGGATGCAGACATTCCATTGTCCAGAATTTAACCAAATTTATGTTTCAAGTAATCATGTGGAGTAGCTTTTCGTGAATGCAATAAATTCTTGGTGTAAATTAAAGTGTCAATTAGTGTGTCCATTGAGATTATTCTTTTAAAGCCGTAATCCCACTTAATTTCCCTGGTGATATTTGGCCTTCAGTTTGTGCAAAATGTATGATATGGGCACTGTAACTATAAATAGAACCATGCTGTGCCTTGTATTCATAATGTGATAAGTGATATGTGATGACGATGAGGATGATAAAAATACGATAAGAGCACATTACAACCCTGATATAACTTATAAGCATCGAATGAGCACTCTCATGACTCTGTTTTGGTACAGCAAGTACTTCTTCATTATTCGGAAGTTCTTCTTCATACACACAGTACAATGTACAGTATATACACAGTAGTGCCCAGCGATTTGCAGCAACCAACGCACTCAATTCGTAGGCCAGACTCATGGCTGCGCAAACTCACTCTGAACCTGCCCCTCATGGCGCAGATGACACTTCCACAGAAGAACTTTGATCCTTCGAATGAGTTTCCTTTTTATGAGCACTCTTTCAATGCCAGAGAACGTCCGCGTACATGTTGTTACGCCATGGCGTAATGAACTATTTTGATCGTTTCCGTTCGGTTCATCTTTTAATCATTGTTGCTGTAAGGAAATTCAGCATTTAGCTGACGGTTACGATGGTTGTACACTTTGTAGTATTTGTATTAATCGGTTACGTAATATTATGATTGATCATTGAGCGATATTATAAGGTATTTCGAATTTAATCAACATACTTTAAATATAATGTTTAAAAATATTGTATTGTAATGATTGTATTATATTGTAATGAATAAAGTTTGCCCAAAGGTCTAAATGGTTATTGTTTCATTTATTTTTTCTGCGGTTAACGATTGAGCGCAAAAAAAAAAAATAGGTGCCGGGAAAAACAAGTCCTTTAGCACACCGCAAAAATCAGATTCGTGAGAAATCGATTTCAATACATGCCAGCCAATCAAGCATTAATTAATATTATAATAAATAATAGTATTATTATAATAATATTATTATTATAATAAATAATTAAGCATCAAGCATGCCAGCCAATCAAGCATTGTATACAAGTAGGATTGAGAGACAACTACCGGCAGTAGCCCTACTACAAGTAGTACTCAGCGGCGCTTGTGTGAGTTACAGAAGACCCTTAAAGGGATGGGGAACTAAATTTTAAGTGATGTTCTATTGACTCATAGCACCAATTGATAGCATTCCGTGCCAAAAACACCATGCCTGGATGCAAGCGTAAGGAAATAATGCATTCCGAATATCGGGGTTAGCATTGCGCCTATGGGAGAATGGCTTCCATTGCGAAGTATAGGAGGCAAACGTCAGCTGATGGCTTGGTTTGGCTGATGGCTGATTGGTTCCGTTCCCCTCGTGAAGCTATCGATTTCAGCCAATCAGAGCAGAGCATGTTCGCCATAAAAGGACATCTTTGTTGTTTACGAAACGAAAGCGCATGCGTGGTGCACTCTGGCTGACCTTTTTACTGTTTCAGGATGAGGAACATGGTAGGTGTCCTAGAAAATCGCTTGTTAAAATAAGAAAAATAGCGAAAAAAAAATATTTTTTTCGCGCCTGACTGGTGGCAAAATGATTATTCTATCTATTTCCGAAAAGAAAATAAAAAAATATCCAAGGGTTTAGTTGCAGGACACGCTGATATGACGAGGCCCATTGTAACAGATAGGGAACTCGGTGTTTCATCACAGCTGCTGACGTCACGCCTAGTTAGCAATATATCGCCCGCGAAATCGTTAGGGATGATATTCCTTGTGTGGGCCAGGCATAGGAATCATTTATGGTGCATCAAATAACGACTCAAAGTCAATTTTTAACCAGTTCTCCCTCCCTACAATGCGTACAGGCCCCTATTCGGTGTGTGAAGAAGAGACTACATGTATAATCGCATTAGTTATCTTAAGAAATAGTTCATGATTGTATTTGTTTATTTGCAAGAAATGATTCTTTGATTCCTTTTAATACTGTTGTAAACAGACGCAGTCTATACGAGTCAATCAGCGGAAAGTTTGAAACGGACAACTTGTGCAAACAATTGTTACGCAATCATCAAGTGTGCGTCTCGGTGAGCTTTAATTGAACTGACTCACAAGGCAAAGAAGTTGTTGATGAGAGCATCTCTGCGCGACCGCAAAAAATTAGATCCCCGAAAAACTTTTCCCTGCTCGAGTGCGAAGAACACATTCCCCGAAATAAAGACCCCCTCTTACCACGAAAATCGAGTGCCACGAAAAATTCTAGATGATTAATCGCATTACCACTCATTATAACTAAAAGAAAAACTATACGGCTGGATTATTACTAAAGCAATTACCTGAAGCAATTATTACTCTTTTACAAACTTTTACAATGTATTGAAAACAGAATAATATCATGGTAACGTGCAGCACATTTATAACTTAAGTGTCCGATCAGCTAATTATCTTTTGTTCGTCAAAGTGCTGCTGTCAATGAACAATAATTAGGCCTGCTTGTTAATTACATATGCAAAGGTCTGAAAATAAACTAAATAATGGTCTATATATACAGCAACTCAATTCCCTTCTGTGTGAACCAATAGAAGCGAGCCAGTTGCGGTACGCAAAGTTAATTAATTAATTAATTATTTATTTCATATGTGAAAAAATATTCTCATAAAATCATGTTTTATATATGTTAATATATATAGATAGTATTAGACCATTTGAGTCATATGCCTGTGAATTTTTTTGATCAAATTCGACGCACAGAATACAATTTATGGATGTATTCCTAGCGTGCCTCACGCACGGTTGCAACAATAATGTGATTGCGTTGATGCAAAAATACCGTGATCTACTAGCTCATACTAGTTCGTTAATATATATTAAACGGCTATATATATATAGCGTCACCATCATTTGGTTCCAACTTTTTACCACCAACTTATAACATAACGCCTCAGATTTCGAATCCCGCTATTCCGACATCCATGCGTGCACGCAACGCAGCGTAAACGACGTCCAATTGCGAGCTCATAAATATTTATGAGCTGAGCGTGACGTCACTGTCTATATATATATATATAGCGTCACCATCATTTGGTTCCAACTTTTTACCACCAACTTATAACATAACGCTAGCGAGCAGAGTTGGAGCGGAGAAGAGGAGGCATGCCATTGTGTAACACTCAGTTGGCCGCTCCAACTGGTGCGGCCAACTGAGGTGTTACAGTGAGTGACAATGGGAGGCACGCAGCATCGGCGCGGCAACGATACGGAGGTTATCGGGAGAATGGGAAAAATGAATCTTAGTGCCTCTATTCGAATGACTTAATTGACAATTGTTTTGAAGACTATAGTTTAAATTGCAGCTAGTGTAAAATCAACCACTTGAATTTTATGAAGACGTTTGTTTGGAGTGCATGCAAATATATACAGTAATTATAATACTACGTTTTAATTACGTAGTTTGCGCAACATAGTGACATGTTCTATTAGACTGTATCATGATTATTACCACAAGCAAACAAAAATATAACGCCATCCATTCATATTGGGGTGTCCGAGAAATAGCACTACTTGACTACACTTTTCAAGCGCAAAGATATCCCCAGTGTTGTACATTCCGCCGTTATCGGGTAACGAAACATCCAACCTACTATTATAGCATAATATTGAATCGAACTAAATGGTGCTCGCTATTTGATTGATTTGTATTCCAGTATTCCATGGTGCGTGCATATGCACTAGCTGAAAATTGTATTTATAATTATGTGCATCAACTCCATCAAGCGACACGCTGGGGGTGTGCGTGCGCTGTTCGCTGTTGCTCGCTCGATTTGCACGCAATTCTGTGCGTTTCGCCTATAACGGAGTTCATGAATTTATGTAAACAAATTTTGTTTTTGCAGCGAAGATAAATTCTTGAAAAATTAAGCAATGTATTTTTCTTCAAACCTTTGTACATAATATAACACCAGACATTGATGCATCATTTATCTTACAAGTGGTCGGCCTATTTGCCATAAAATGACCCGGTAAAAGGCCTGAAATACATGACAAGAGGCTACTCTAACCATATACGGAACATTGTTCTGGATTTAGCCCGCGCTTTCACCGAAAAACCCGGTTTGTAATCACAATTGCAAAAGTTAGCTCCCTCATGCAGCGAGAGATAGGGATTTGCATGCATCCTCTCTTCTGATGCTCAGCAGATCGTACCCCCTAGTACGTCATCGCTAAATGTCAACTCCTCCGCGATAATGTTTGCAGCTCCTTTTTTCACCGCACAAACTTTTTTTTTCACACGGAATATTTATTTGTATTGTTATGTATATCCTCATTATGCTTAGCATGTATCATGGTAACGCTAGCCCTTTAAGTAAAAATAACCTATACTTATGTTCGTTTTCATTATCGCACATTGTATATGATATTATAATATATCTCTGTCAATATATAGTTCGGCCGGGCAATTGCAGTTATTAGTTCAATGTACAGGTTGAATCTATTGAAGATATTTACTAAGACAACTAGTATTTATGTGTGCACTGTGAGCTTTGTTTATTGTTGTTGCTATGACAGCACAGTGTGTGACCTACTTTCAGTAATTTGAGCTTGCGCTGCATCAGCAAATGTTAGTGCGCAGTTTTGGTGTGTGCGTATTTTTCTTTCGGCCGAAAGAGAAAGTAGAGAAACATTTTGCCTTTTCGAGAAGCTTCTTAACTGATATCTCGAGGTACGCAGTCCGCATTCGTGACACGTCATCTGCAGATCAAAGAACATCTGAAAGCAAAGGTAGGTCTAATCCAGTGTAAATCCGCTCGTTGCTGAGCAGGATTTCGACCTTGCATGTGACATCAGGTCAGTTTTATATGAATAATCAATATTAAATATATGGTGAAGCTTCAAGTCGGTGTCGAAAGGTTGTCATGCTGAGGTTTAGAGTAGACTTGCTTAAATCAGTAAACACCGGCCATTTTAGATGACAAGACAAAACATATTTAATGAGCTTCATACATATGTACTAGCTCCCCAAGCCGTAGCGTAGTGTACAGACAATAGCCGTAGCGTATGTGGGAACTACTCCGCTACCCTTGGGGAGCTACATATGTAATTGAGCTTAAAGGTCGAACAGTGCATTATAATTCTTGAGTTTATTTTTCCGTTCACTGGTGTTGTTCACAGGCACAGGGAGTCTTACCAGTGGGCTCTGGATACATGGAATGCCTATGTAGCCTTCTAGATAGTATATAATAATATCAAGGGAAGTCACTGATTTCTCACCAGAACAATAACAAAGCCTCGGAACCTACATTCCCCTCACGGGAGAGAGCTGAGACTTCGTATCTGGCAAGATTATGAATAAATGAACCTATAGACACCAAAAACTCCGCACGGCAGTGACTAATTAGTCATTAATTGCACAAAAATGCTTCCATTTCCAAAACGACTAGCAACGGGCACGATCGCTGCAGCACCTTAACAAGCCGCTCAGTGATTGATCAATAATAGTCCAGCTGAGAAATGCAATTGAAATTAATCAGAGCATTCACTCGATAGAGATCAGTCCAGCAGTACGATTCTATAAATTATTGGATGCATATAACAGTATTCAGATAATTTTATAGTTCGTAATACTGGTTATAAATTCTAAAGTTATTAGATAGATAACACAACATGTTGTGAGGTATATAAAGCGATTCTAAACATATGCACCACAGGGCGCTGTGTGTGTCGTCTGCTAATTCCCGTCAAGTCAACTAACTTAAATGCAATGTGTCTTTCAACTCTAACTCCTTTTTCTAACCTATTCCATGCTCAATTTG
>KB296106.1:316464-331495 GCA_000328365.1 Capitella teleta | reverse complement strand
TAGCATTATATCTCCCGCGAAATCGTTAGCGATGATATTCCTTGTGTGGGCCAGGCATAAGAATCATCTTTGGTGCATCAAATAACGACTCAAAGTCCATTTTCAACCAGTTCTCCCTCCCTTTAAGAACGGAGTGAAACAATTAAGGGGGCGTTTTTTTTTCTCCAATTCTATTTAACGTCTATCTATCTAGGTGAAATACTCTGTAGGCTCGAGAACGCAAACGCTGGATGGCACATTGGATCGAAATTCTGTGGTGCCTTCGCACACGCCGATTACGCGATTCTGCTTTCAACGTCGGTGAAGGGTTTGAGCAAACTCCTGGATGTGAACGAAGTTTTTGCTCTCAAATTTGACGTACTTTTTAGCGCGTTAAAAACCGGGTTTATTGTTTTTAATGCTGAATACAGGACCAACAATCTTTCAGATAGCTTCACGGGAAAGCTAATAGGCCTAATACAGTTAATGGTTTGATTCCAAGAAACACCTCGGCGTTCGACTGAGCAATGTCTCCAAGACAGATTTAGTAGATTTTCTGTGCGGCGAAATGTCACACACAAAAAACAGATATGCTTAACACCCATTTCAAGTACGAGCGGAGTGTGCGCGATGGATGGTAGATTAATCGATATAATCGGGCGGCTCCATTTAGTGCTTTTAATCTTTTATTGTCTCGTTGTCTCCATGTCTCTTTTTGAGGTGACTCGTAGGAAATGCATTCGTTTCTTATAAGGTTTACCACGCACTACTCGTTGTAATTTTCTGTACCAAATTTGTCAAGATATCCCTCATTTGTAATCGTTTAATTTTATATATATATATATATATATATATATATATATATTTTAATTCCGCTATTAGGTCATCAGATTTTGTCATCAAACTCTATGCATCACTAGCTTTAAACGGTAGCGGATCATCAATATCCAATTGTCTCAGCCTCATTTCATTTAACAATAGAACTGCTCGCCATGATGTCATTAACTTCTTGTCTCTCACGCGTCACAATGTGATTGGTAACAGTTGAACATCACTAATAATGGATCTCCTCATGTGACGAAATTTCGTTCGCACTTAGCGCTCTATGCACATCTTAGTGCTTGCACCTTCACTATATATCGTTTGTCAAACTTTGATGAATAAACATTTATATATTACATAATAGGCACACCTTTGAGTGAATTATAACTTGAACCAATTAATGCTCCCCTGTTCCATGCAAGGTCATCGCGGAATTCTTAAAGAAGAAAACTAAACTCACGACATCATCGTGGTTTGCACACTCCCCGATGCCGAAATTTGCTTTTGACCATCATGGGTTGAAGCTGCATATATCTTTTGACCATCATGGTTTGAAGCTACATATATCTTTTGACCATAATGGGTTGGAGCTGCATATATCCTTTGACCATCATTGGTTGGAGCTATATTTATCTTTTGACCATCATGGTTTGAAACTACATAATTATATCTTTTGACCATAATGGTTTGAAGCTACATATATCTTTTGACCATAATGGGTTGGAGCTGCATATATCTTTTGACCATCATTGGTTGGAGATATATTTATCTTTTGACCATCATGGTTTGAAGCTACGTATATCTTTTGACCATAATGGTTTGAAGCTACATATATCTTTTGACCATAATGGGTTGGAGCTGCATATATCTTTTGACCATCATTGGTTGGAGCTATATTTATCTTTTGACCATCATGGTTTGAAACTACATAATTATATCTTTTGACCATAATGGTTTGAAGCTACATATATCTTTTGACCATAATGGGTTGGAGCTGCATATATCTTTTGACCATCATTGGTTGGAGATATATTTATCTTTTGACCATCATGGTTTGAAGCTACGTATATCTTTTGACCATAATGGGTTGGAGCTGCATATATCTTTTGACCATCATTGGTTGGAGATATATTTATCTTTTGACCATCATGGTTTGAAGCTACGTATATCTTTTGACCATAATGGTTTGAAGCTACATATATCTTTTGACCATAATGGGTTGGAGCTGCATATATCTTTTGACCATCATTGGTTGGAGCTATATTTATCTTTTGACCATCATGGTTTGAAGCTACATATATATTTTGACCATAATGGTTTGAAGCTACACATATCTTTTGACCATAATGGGTTGGAGCTGCATATATCTTTTGACCATCATTGGTTGGAGCTATATTTATCTTTTGACCATCATGGTTTAAAGCTACATATATCTTTTGACCATAATAAGTTGGAGCTGCATATATCTTTTGACCATCATTGGTTGGAGCTATATTTATCTTTGGACTATCATGGTTTGGAGCTTTATTTATCTTTTGACCATCATGGTTTGAAGCTACATATATCTTTTGACCATAATGGGTTGGAGCTACATATATCTTTGACCATCATGGGTTGGAGCTATATTAATCTTTTTACCATCATGGGTTGGAGCTACATTAATCTTTGGACTATCATGGTTTTGAGCTTTATTTATCTTTTGACCATCATGGGTTGGAGCTATATTAATCTTTTTACCATCATGGGTTGGAGCTACATTAATCTTTGGACTATCATGGTTTGGAGCTTTATTTATCTTTTGACCATCATGGGTTGGAGCTATATTAATCTTTTTACCATCATGGGTTGGAGCTACATTAATCTTTGGGCTATCATGGTTTGGAGCTTTATTTATCTTTTGACCATCATGGGTTGGAGCTATATTAATCTTTTTACCATCATGGGTTGGAGCTACATTAATCTTTGGACTATCATGGTTTGGAGCTTTATTTATCTTTTGACCATCATGGGTTGGAGCTATATTAATCTTTTTACCATCATGGGTTGGAGCTACATTAATCTTTGGACTATCATGGTTTGAAGCTTTATTTATCTTTTGACCATCATGGGTTGGAGCTATATTAATCTTTTTACCATCATGGGTTGGAGCTACATTAATCTTTGGACTATCATGGTGCTTTATTTATCTTTTTACCATCATGGTTTGAAGCTGCATATATCTTTTGACCATAATGGGTTGGAGCTGCATATATCTCTTGACCATCATGGGTTGGGGCTATATTAAAGGGATGGGAAACTGAACTTTAAGTGATGTTCTATTGACTCATAGCACCAATTGATAGCATTCCGTGCCAAAAACACCATGCCTGGATGCAAGCGTAAGGAAATAATGCATTTCGAATATCGGGGTTAGCATTGGCCCTATGGGAGAATGGCTTCCATTACAAAGTATAGGAGGCAAACGTCAGCTGAAGGCTTGCCGTGATTGGTCCCGTTCCCCTCGTGAAGCTATCGATTTCAGCTAATCAGAGCAGATTATATTCGCCATAAAAGGACATCCTTGTTGTTTACGAAACGAAAACTCATGCGTGGTGCACTCTGGCTGACCTTTTTACTGTTTCAGGATGAGAAACGTGGTAGGTGTCCTAGAAAATTGCTTGTTAAAATAAGAAAAATAGCGAAAAATATTTTTTTTTTTCACGCCTGATTGATGGCAAAATGATTACTCTATCTATTTACGAAAAGAAAATGAAAAAATATCCAGGAGTTTAGTCGCAGGACACGCTGATATGACGAGGCCCATTGTAAAAGATGGGGAACTCGGTGTTTTATCACAGCGACTGACGTCACGCCTAATTAGCAATATATCTCCCGCAAAATCGTTAGCGATGATATTCCTTGTGTGGGCCAGGCATAGGAATCATTTTTGGTGCATCAAATAACGACTCCAAGTCCATTTTTAACCAGTTCTCCCTCCCTTTAATCTTTTTACCATCATGGGTTGGAGCTACATTAATCTTTAGACTATCATGGTGCTTTATTTATCTTTTGACCATCATGGTTTGAAGCTACATATATCTTTTGACCATAATGGGTTGGAGCTGCATATATCTTTTGACCATCATGGGTTGGAGCTATATTAATCTTTTTACCATCATGGGTTGAAGCTACATTAATCTTTGGACTATCATGGTTTGGAGCTTTATTTATCTTTTGACCATCATGGTTTGAAGCTCCATATATCTTTTGACCAGAATGGGTTGGAGCTATGATTATCTTTTGACCATCATGGTTTGGAGCCACATTTATCTTTTGACCATCATCGGTTGGAGCTACATTAATCTTTGGACCATTATGGTTTGGATATCGAGCTATATTTATCTTTTGGCCATCATGGTTTGAAGGTATATTTATATTTTGACTATTAATCTAATAAGATTGGATACATGATTTTGTCTGATAACCTCCGGTTATTTTTATTTTATTTTACACTCTTGTTATGTGTATAAAGAATAATGAGTTTACAAAGGTTAGACACATGCACGTGCTCCTAGTTACAGCCGTTTATGCTCGGGTTATTTGTTGTTTTGCCAGCAGTCACCGTCGCTATTTCGAAAATTACAGACTTGACCTTAAACACTGCCCTTTAACCTTACCTGCATCTGACTACTGTGTGATGGATATTGATGGGTGCAGCTTGAATGGTGTTAATGCATTGCATAAACCCGGTCAACCTAACCCTTTAATCAAGTCTCAAAATGTATAAAATATTGACACGGTTTATTATAGGCTTCTTTTGATTGAATAGAAATCTAGGTTTCTAGGGACTCCATCCTCCCTTCGTCCACGGAGCTGAACCCCATTACTAGACAGGTGGGCTTTTCTGGTGCTGCGGAGATATATTTAGGATGTGTAAATAGGAATTGTAGAATAAGATTATATCAGTTTTAAATATCTCACTTGGTCAAATGTATATTGATTAAATACTACGCCTTTGTCTCTTGACTTATATACGTAAATACATCGGACCTCGGAAGTGTTTAATCTTATATAAATATATTCTAGGCAGCATTAATATTTTATCCTTTGATTATAATTATAACTTTTAACTACCGATATGTTCTAAACCGACTGGCTCTTCATGTTCTCTTCATCTTCAAGTAATGTATGTAGCATACGTACAACGGTAGTGTGTAGTACTAGTATCAGATATTGACATACATTTAGGCAGCACAACAGAGTCATGCATCTAGTATACGATATCCAATCACAATAAAGTCACCTTTACCTTGCTTGCCACCTTCAACTTTTCAGTTGAAAGTCCGTTGTTAGCCAGGCGGCTGAATCGATCAAGCTGCACCCTGACCTATCTTGGTTTCCGCATTGCAAAATGGAGGCCCAAGTAATTGGCACGAATGCCTCTGTAGTATGTGAATTCTACTCAAACTGCACTTGAACCCTGAAACTACGTTGACATGTTTTGGTAGTGCACTGTACGTACCACAGATAATATTATTATACGTTCCTCTTTTCATACCCTTACGCTTTTCTTTCCGGAATGGTGACGTCATTAACTCAGGCCTAAACGATCGCCGCTCGTCAGTTTCAGGCGCTCGTTCAAGATCGAGATCGCATTCCGTGGGGTTAACTGGGTGTTACATATCGTTTCAGCCCTCGCACTTTCGGTTTTGGTCCGTGAGTTAGGCGTAGCTTAGCCGAATTCCGCGAGACGCCATGGGTCTACACACACCTGATTGAGGGATTCATCTCTACTTAGACTGAATCAGATTTGGACATGAGCTTTAACTCGCTGTTTGTCTGATCATATAGGCTAGTAATCGTGATGATGATCATGAAGATCGAAGAGCACTCAACATCCATGCACTGAGCTCTACGTATATATACGTACTTGAGTTAAAGGGAGGGAGAACTGGTTAAAAATGGACTTTGAGTCGTTATTTGATGCACCAAAAATGATTCCTATGCCTGGTACACACAAGAAATATCATCGCTAACGATTTCGCGGGAGATATATTGCTAACTAGGCGTGACGTCAGGAGCTGTGATGAAACACCGAGTTCCCCATCTTTTACAATGGGCCTCGTCATATCAGCGTGTCCTGCGACTAAACCCGTGGATATTTTTTTATTTTCTTTTCGTAAATAGATAGAATAATCATTTTGCCACCAGTCAGGCGCGAAAAAAAAAAATTTCGCTTTTTTTCTTATTTTAACAAGCGATTTTCTAGGACACCTACCATGTTTCTCATCCTGAAACAGTAAAAAGGTCAGCCAGAGTGCACCACGCATGCGCTTTCGTTTCGTAAACAACAGAGATGTCCTTTTATGGCGAAGATGATCTGCTCTGATTGGCTGAAATCGATAGCTTCGCGAGGGGAACGGGACCAATCAGCCATTAGCCAAACCAAGCCATCAGCTGACGTTTGCCTCCTACACTTCGCAATGGAAGCCATTCTCCCATAGGCGCAATGCTAACCCCGATATTCGGAATGCATTATTTCCTTACGCTTGCATCCAGGCAGGGTGTTCTTGGCACGGAATGCTATCAATTGGTGCTATGAGTCAATAGAACATCACTTAAAATTTAGTTCCCCATCCCTTTAAAGTTACGTTATTAATTTAATTTAAGCTTTAATATTTTTACCAATTCCTCGTACAGTTTAACACCCATGATACTTGTGAGGCTGTGTCCTTATGAGTTACATATAAGATTTTAATTCCAGCGATCTAATTTGATTGAAATAGTGACAAGGGGCAATGTTCCATGCCTTGCCCATGCAGATATTTCGATTTTCTGGTATGCAGTCCCTTATGTTAGCATGCTCCCTGGCATGATGCAAGGGTGAGAAATTTTCAATTAGTACCTAAAATAAGGAGCTTAAATGAAAGACAAAATATGTATATGAACACATGTAGCTGGAGTATACATGTAGTTCTTGCCATACATGATTAGCATGCATTTTTTCAATGTGTACATGAAGGTGAAGTGCTTGGTTCGGAGTTGCATTTTCACAAGCACTCTCAAACCCCAAGGATGCGTGATATGCAAAACATATTGCCTAGCTTCCTATGCACCTAGGAATTACTAATGGGCTACATCCATAAGAGATACACTTCCTCGAGCAACACACACGCACGCACGCACACTCGCACACCATCACACCATCACACACACCACACACACCCAATCACACACACACCCTCACACTCCATAACAGGCACCCTCACACACCCTCCTTCACCTTCACACACTCTCTCACACACACCCTGGCACAAATACCTTAATTTATCTTTAAAATCTTTTTATTAAATATAATAACTTATTGATAAATCATATACTCAATAAATTATCTGTTACACATCACAGTATTTAAAGTCGATCTCCTTAAAATGACACTCACCTGAGATGTTAATATATTATGGCCTGCTCACTAGGACATTAAACCTGTTAACTATTAGTTATACTTTAAGTTACACTTAAAGTGTGGATAGCAGCCTCCATATAATTTCATATTCATGATTCTCGTATACGATATTAAGGAATTTAAGCGCGCTTGGTTCGTTGGTCGTTGGGTTTCATTCGGTGCTGACTCTGTATGCATAAATAATTAACAATAATGTCGACTCCTCTACGCATTCGTGCTAAGTGGCAGTGAAGCCCCCACGGTGGGTCGTATGCGCCAACACACTTCTGATGTATGAGACAGAAACTCCCTAAAAAATGGATTTATCCTGGTGCCACTTTCATATGGTTTAACAGGATTGCCTCCTAGTCGACAATGGAACAATCATACAGTTAAAGAGGCGCATTAAACGTTGTGCACAACGGAATATTACTTCAACCTTTTTGCCTGCACCTTTTCAAGTGGCAAATAAACAACTTGAGAGCCGCCGAAAGAGAGAATGATCAAGGTGTATTCATCTCCACGAAAGGCTTTTGAATAATATATCTGAAGTGAACAACTTTTTTTCTCTCATCCCAAATGTTATTCAAACAAACACAAAACTGATTTTGGAATTCCATGAACTATTGAGTGAAGTATCTAAGCCGCATTGAACAGAACTCAAAGAGTTCTACTTGTGTTCGGACCATAATGCAATAAGACAAATGCACAGCTTATTTTGTGAAACAAAAGATAATCGAGATAAACATTAGCATGATTGGGCTCTATGGCTCATTGCAAGCCACTTCAGTGAGACTGGCGCCGGAGCGACGTTGACCAGTATTCGTGCCTATCCTGCCTAGAGATTGAAAATAGCCACACCGCCATTCAGATTCTACAATTGGTCACCCCAAACTCTGAACTTTTCTTCTTTTTTTTTTTTTTTTACAGATGAATTCAGAATGTGCGGAAAACTCACGAGAAGGATAAAATTCACCACATGTACCACCAAACAGGACTATCTTTACATGTTGAACTTGATAAATGATTTACAGATTTACATGTTGAACTTGATAAATGATTTACAGATTTTAGAATTCTACATTTCAAGATTTACCTGTCAAAACAGGCACTCTTGACACCCTGTCATGTCAACCATGTTGAAATTAATGCCTACACTGCCTACTGACCATTTCACTCCATTTAATCAAGTGAGTTGAATACAACAACATCCTCGTGGATGTTGATTACTTCCGTTGGTGTCGAGTGCATGAAGGAGTGGCGATTTTGGACCGACTCCGCAGATCTTTTTAATACTTTCGTTATTACACGCTACTATCAAGTACGCGGAAATAAATCGCGTTATCTCATCTCTAAGAGGAGTGCGTTATATCCAGTCGGACACATGTCTGAAGCACATTGCAAGTGGTGATCACACTTATATACATTAGGATAGTGCATCAATCATCTCTCTGATCAGTATCGCAACATGCAGATATTGGTGAGTGGAATCTTTATCTAAATATACAACAGTTGGTTGGGCTGTCTGTCAATTGATCTTCTGGTTCTCCATTTCGTTCAGGGTGCGTCTGGAATAGCCACATAATAAGTCGAAATATATATTTTGTTATACAAACTTCACAATGAAGAAATTCCTATCTTATTCTTGACTTGTTTTTCTTCTTTTTTTTTTTTACTTTAACTTTAAATCTCAGTCATGTTTGATCTTTCCACCTGAAATCAGTAAAAAAAAAAAACTTTTTTTTTTCTTTTTTTAACTTCCGCAGTTTCAGTTGGGCCCGTCTGATGCATTTCAGAGCACTGTTGGGAATATTTTCTGGGTACGGTGAGCTGTATAGAATACATGTATACTATATTATATACAATTTAAGATGTAAGACATAGTTAACCTTAAACGTGGCCGCAGCCATCTAGCCCAATGGCATATATTATATGTGGGAAATAGAGTAGGAGAGATTAGTCCCATTGCCTGTTGAAGCTAAACTGGAGCATATTTCTTAGAGGATAGCAGCTATTGCTGACGCAGTAAACAGTTTTAAGTGTACGTGTACTTGTATGTCGAGTACATTGTTTGAAGGATACAAAAAAAAAACACTATAATATTTTAGGGAAGGGTTGGAGTCCCATGATTCATGCACAGCCATACAGCAAACGAAAGCAGGGAGATGGAATATGACGTCATATCCCCTAAACTCACTCAAGAGAGTGAGAGAGTTTTACTCGTTCTCCAGTGAACGTGTCGTGAGTGTGTCATGGTCACATGATGGTGTTTTGTCACTGGTTGCATAAAACAAATCAAAGTTCAGTTGACCAAGGTGCTTAGCTCCGTTTTCAATTGATAACTTGTTTCCGATAAGACTTAAGGGTGGCAGGTTATCCTAATCACTTCTAGTTATAAGCCCACATTAACTTCCGTTACTCCCTGTTAACTTTTCTACAACGCGTGGTTTTTATCACTGACAGCGATGAAGCGAAAGTGAAAGAACAAAGTCATCCATCCATATAATTTATTATTTGCGAGGGCTCTGCGCAGACATGCCTTATATGTTTCACAATAGAGCCTATTCATATCCTTATTATCATGCCTACTGTACGAGTATTCTTCACGTTGAAGGCTTTGTTTGATAAAAGCAATTGATTTATGACATCAAAGAGCCGAAATATAAGATACGCATCAGGTCCGTTGTCCTTGAAAGCGTAATTCACTCAGTCCCTCACTCAGTCACTCACTCAGTCACTCAATCACTCAGTCACCCCGATGTCTGATTGCTATTTATTGTTAAATCGAGTAGTCCGTTCTCAATTATGTGATCGAGTTTTCTTTTCAGAGCAACACCTATATATCCCATATCAAGTATCAACAATATTCCTTGCAATCAACTTCAAGGGGTTTCGTTTCGTTGTTCATGTTGTGTTGTGAAACCTGAGCTCAAAATCAATGTGATGCATTTATTAATTTATTTTATTTTTTTATGTATTTTTTTATTTATTTATTTTGCAGTGTGTTCTTTTTGTTATGGTGGCTCTAGTGACGTCATGCATGGAGCCGAATCTAACAAGCATTTGGCAAACCACGCTCTATCAAAACGGCATCAATAATGCCCAGGTGAGTTCTGGAGTACACTCAAAAGAAAGGTGTAATTAATTATCTTGTGTATGATATTTTGAACTCTGTTCAACTCAATGGTCTAGGCACTCTCGAGAGTCAAGACAAATCTGTGAATCAATGGATGGGAAATTGCGTTTAGCGGGAATATTGTTGCGCTTCGATGGGATAATAAATATTCCATATTATCCTAATCACTTCTAGTTATAAGCCCACATTAACTTCCGTTACTCCTTGTTAACTTTTCTACAACGCGTGGTTTTTATCACTGACAGCGATGAAGCGAAAGTGAAAGAACAAAGTCATCCACCCACATATATTATTATTTGCGAGGGCTCTGCTTTTGTGTGCTGTCCAACTGTATAAAATGGGATAGTTAGGCTAATTGACTAAATGGCCGTTGGGCTTTATCGGTAAGTGTAGGGGGAGCCCACGTCCGGTACTCAGCTTCTGTTTTGGCGCCCATATCATCCAAGTGGGTTAGGAAGAGCCTCCAAAACATTATTACAACGATTATTAGTCCAGTTTATTTATAAGTACTTTTTTTATTTCCTTAATTTCTGTTCAGTATATTTGAGCCTATAATATTATGTATAGCCAACAATTTTCCTTTTACTCTGCACAAAATCATGCCTCTTAATTCTGACTACCTACGTGCTGGAGGGCCACACTCACTGGTAGTCTGACTCTCTCTGTATTACATAATTGCTCAAGACACATAATGATTAGGATTGATCAAATATTTATTTATTGATACTGTTACAGAACCAACAAGGTGACTACGCCCCGGTGACAGAGTGTCGTGATCACTGTGATTGGTCCTCCGAACTTGGCTGCCGAGTGTGCGAGACGGTCGAAGGTCAGCGCGACTGCAGTGCTCCCTCGACCAGCGGGTCCCTGAACCGGAAGTCGTTCTGTCCATGGTACTACGTCTCCACCTATGACGAGCGCCGGTACCCCAGGGATCTGTTCGAAGCAAGATGCTCTTGTCAGAAGTGTGGCATCAACAACATATTTTCTTGTGAGCATGTTCATCACGTGACTCCACTACTTTACAAGACCGGAAGTGCCGACAACGACGGTTATTGTATTTACGTTCCTCGACTCACGCGTATTGCTGTCGGCTGTGCTTGTGCCCTAAGTAAAAGTCAAAACTAATATTTTGGACAGAGTTCTTTATAATATTTATGTTATAATTGAGCCGATACTTACACCTTTAACAAAAAATTGAATGGGTGCATGTATGAATCGGTCGAGTTTACATGATGTATTCATTTTTTCCTCCAGTTAATGTTCTCAAAATGTGAAGTTTTTACATAATAATAATAATAATGTATTCATATTCATAAAACGCTCCTTACAAAATAAAACTTTTCAAAGGCGTTACAAGTAAAAACATATTCGACAAATAAATGAAAACATTTCAGGAAGTAAAAGTATGATTAAAATAGAAGGTTTTCAGTTTCCGTTTAAAAATAGCAGTATGCTGTCACAGCTCCGAATGTCTCGAGGCAATTTATTCCATAGCAGAGGCGCCACAACAGAAAATACACGGCCACCATAACTATTCATTGGGTAATTCTGCCGGGTGAGATACAGTAAAACCTCGATGTGTCGAAGTTCGTGGGGTTAGCTCAAATACTTCGACTCAAGGATACTTCGACGGACAGATCGAGGCCGTTATGATAGGACCGTTATGATTCCAAACAGTGCTCTGACGTCATGATTAACTGCATGCGTTATGAACTCATAAACTATGAACCGTGATCTCGTGATTTACGAGAAATCTGGACCAAAGAAATGATTAGGAGAAATTGAGATTGAAACTTTTATTTAACAAATATTTATCAACGTGTAGATCTAAGGCTGGATTTATTTAATTAACTCTAGCTTCGAATGCGCGCGGTGTTTTTGTCAGCAATTCATTAAAAAACATCACAAGCACACCAACAACAATGCCTTAGTCGAAATCCACGGTCTATTGATTTCAGGAGTCAGCCAAGCTCTGGTCGCGGTCTTTTGTCGGTCATTCATCAAAAATCATCACAAATACACTAACAACAATGCCTTATGTATAGCTTAGTTGAGATCCACGGTCCGTTGATCTTTGGAGTCAGCCAATCAAAGCTCTGGTCGCGGCTAAAGCAGAGGAGAGATATAAAGGCTGCCGACTGCTTTGTGGGGGCGGGGATGTTTTGATGCTTTGTAAACAACTGACTCTCTCTCTCTCTTTATGAAGTTATCAAACTGAGAAATATGCTCATCGAATTTTTTTACTTCGAGCTACAGGTCGAAAATATGTCTCGGGGACACAGAAAACACATCGACACAAGGATAAATTCGAGAATGAGACGTTCGAGGAACGGATGCTAATGCCAATAGTAAAGTATAGGAGAATCGTCGGGACTTCGAAAACACTTCGACACAGGGAGACATTCGAGGGACGGACGTTCGACACATCGAGGTTTTACTGTAGTTATATCGATCGTCCCGCGATCGTAGTGGAAATGCAGGCATTACATGTATATTTAAATTGACATTTTATCGATAGCATTTTTGCATTTAAATTATAATAAATATATTCTGTAGCAGTGCCAATCTACTCATTTTCATAATGTTCAGAAATTCTGAAATTGATCGAATTTTAGCAATAAACAGACTTTTATACCCCTTTAATTACTATCAAACTTTTGCTACCCATTATTACACGTGTATCTGACTTCATACGTTCTTGTAACATTTCAAACTCTCAATTTATGAATTAAATTTATAAAAACAAAGAACAACTAATTTCTTGCCACCCAAGGGAAACATACAGAAATGTCAATGCGATCTACGTGGTAATAAATTGACAGGAATCAATCATGTATTTCTAACTTGAACACAGCGCATGCATTGGCCAAAATGCGACCCTGGATGACATGCCATTACTGGCTTTAAAGGTCAACACAAGCATAATAAATTAAAAATTTTAGGCCTTGGTTCGGGCATAGGACATATATATTGTCATTTTTGAGTCATTTGCGACTTCAAAATGCTTATTTAGTGAGATAGAAAAATATTCATGAGTCGCTTTCTCCACTCTCTCCGGTGTTTTATGACGTCATAACACTCCACCAAAAACCCTAGGGTACTAAAGTTATATCCCTGCACTCACAATTACATTAATGTTGAACAAATCAATGAATTTTCTCAATTAATACTACAATACTTGTAACACACACTTGATTAGGTCGGAAATCATAACGCATTAATATGATAATCGTAACGTTACAATCCGTCATCTGAGAATGAGGTAATATTGACTCGAACAATCGACCACACACTGACACTTAAATTAAAAAAATACTCATTTATATTGTTTGTTTATATATATATATATATATATATATATATATATATATATATATATATATATATATATATATATATATATGAGTGAGAATCAGGCGATTCAAATGATTTTGTAAAGTTATTAACCCTCATGTAATTCCTGGAGTCTATGACGTCATTCGCAGCTTCGCAGCATTCGAAGCTTACGTGAACCAAACCGATTTGGCGGGAGAATTAGAACCACGTGGATATGCGCGGGAGAATTAGAACCACGTGGATATGCGCTGTTCGTGTCTCCTTTATACCATATAAATGATATCAAGTAATTATTATTTTGCGCTGGGATGATTAATTATGGTGTATATTTCTTGCATCTGGCGTTATCTCGGCCATTATGGTTGATCTTTAAGTGAAGAGCAAATAATAATAAATCGGAATTCGGAAATGAAGAAAAAAAAAAAAATGGATTCAACTCAATTTCAGTTTAATTCAGTCAGCAAAAGGTCCTTATAGAACGTGTGTTCATGCTATAACTATGCGTATAGGGTAACTTCCTCCACTTGTAACGATTACAGCCCAAAACGAACGAAAAACGAGAGGAAAAAAGATCATTAGAGTGAAAGCCAGAAACAACAGTCAGAGCAGGAGAGAAACTCAAGGGGACTCAACATTTGGATCACGAACAATAGACACCCTAACTATAGCAAGATATAACGAATTAAAACCACAATTAAAAAATCACCACTAGATAACATAGCCCCACAAGAAGTTAAACCCCCCCCCCCAAAAAAAAAAACAAACAAAACAAAACAAAACAAACAAACAAACACACGTACAAAATGGGAGACAAAGAATTATATAATACCAGGATACAACGTAGAAGAAAGGATAAGAGAAGAGGGAAGAGGAATGATGATGTACACTAAAGACCACATAGATTATACGATGCTGGATATTGGGGAGAACACCTGCGAATTACGACTTCTGATGGAAAAATGTCAAGCGGCAATCTTTGCATCAGTATACAGAACCCCCAACTCAGGTAAAGAAAATTCGGATAACATCAACGAATTAATTCGAAATATCAGCAACGAAAGGTGTTACATTCTAATTGCGGGAGACTTCAACTACCCATCTATTGGATGGAAAACTATGACAGGAAGAACAGAAGCGGATATCGAATTCATTGAGGCTTTAATAGACGGATTCCTCATCCAACATGTGGATCGCCCAACAAGAGGAAGTAGCAGCAACAAGCCCTCCCTCCTTGATCTAGTATTAACAAAGGAGCACACAGGAACCCCAATGGTTGAGTACCACTAAACTAGTTCTGAGACTCTGACCTCGCATCTTCACCCATATTGTCC
>KB296106.1:294734-316414 GCA_000328365.1 Capitella teleta | reverse complement strand
AATTTTTTTTTTTTTTTTTTTTTTTTTTTTTCTTCTTTAATATATATATATATCTTCTTTTTTTTTAAGCTCTTAAAGGGGTTATGATTCTAATTCTTCATGTCTACAATGTAAGTTAATGGTAAAAGCGTGCAACATGCTAATTGTTCATTTCTACGTGTTCTTTATGCACGGTTTAGACACCCAATCACGCCAGGATGGTTGGCTGGCAATCTCAATGAGTGTTATAATTTAAATTATAGCACCAATAATATGAAAAAAATTATACATAATTTTCGGCATCTCATTATCTATGAGTGAGAAATATTATATAATGTCCCACTCCGTATAATTATATCGGGCCAGTAGGTTGCAGATCAGTTAGTCAGTATGCTTCGCAAAAAGCCAAGCAGATTCAAGGTAAACCTTTAACTGAAAATTGTAATATAGATAAGAATAAAGATAGATGCATAACTATTCTATCATTCATCTGGATAACGGGGGAAGCATAAGAGTTTAAATTATTTAATAATTTAATGTTTAAGTAGTGAAGAAAGTCCAAATTTCCACTGTGTTTCCCTTTTCCTTCATTCGTCTGGTGCCTTGATGCGTCAGGTGCCGTCGTTGGAAGCAAAATGTTGCTAGTTTTTAATCGGTCTGTGTTAAATTATATTGTACGCACTGTGAAATAGCACATAATTATTCTCCGCCCATCATGATTTATAGCATTCCCTATAAATGCCCCTAATTTGAAGCTTTTCGTTAGAAAGGCATTCAAAGTGGCATTTTCGCAAGGCTCCCGTTTAGGAATAAACATAATAAATAAAAATATAAATGTCAAATTCCAGCGAGAGCAATCATTCTTAAATTTCCTTTTGGCATCGTTCGTAATTCTGAGAATCCGACAATTACCGCCGACGATTCATCTGCGTCCGCGTTTTCCCCATAAAAGCCCAAGCAGCTCCGCACTTCCAAGTTAACGATTCCACAAGAGTCGTCCTCAAGTAAGATGATCAAGGTAAGTAAATCACACAGCCATAATTCTTTGCACAGAGGTTCACTGTATCCACAGATTCTGTTCCTCATCACTTGCCTCGTGACTTACGTGTACATCTCTGCTACGGAAACTCCTTGCACGATAAGTTGTATCAAGGACTATTGTGACAAATGTCCCAAGAAATGCGAAGCTAGGTGTGACAAATTGTTTGCAAAACAGGAAAAGAATCCGAAGAAAGCGCTCGATTTCGTCGACCGAAGCGATTGCATTAGTTCGTGCGTGAGAAAATTCTGCAGATGTCGTGAGAGATGTGAGCGGAAGTGTGGCCAGGAGAATTGGCAAGATGCCTTTCTGAAAGCTTAAAAGAGGTTTTAATGTCGCCAGAATTAGAAAGAATACATCACAGGTTACAAAGGGAAATTATCATTATGATTATGAAGTCCCGCCTCTCATTCAACTAAAGATCTGTCATTCTCTATAAATAAATGATTGAACTATTTCTCCTTTTTTTTCTTTCTCTCTCACGGCGGCGGTGTCAACCTCTTGTCAATTTAGAACCAATAATTAAATATCAACCACTTAGCAATATTGATAATGACTTAAAATTGTTCACACAGACGATTGACCAAGGTCTTGGAGAATGAGGTATCTGCACGCTCGAGAAAAAAAAAATTATGACACGAAAGCAGTTTCAGTGCAAAGTTTCAGAAAAAAAAGAGAGACCCGACTTTTTGAGGAATGCCAAATTTTCTAAAAGAATCATAATCTCCATCGACGAGAAGAATAAATTTGGATATTGCAAACAGGACGTGGTGGTTGCTATGGAGTTGAGAATTGGATATTTGTCAAATTAAATGAATAAATTGATTTGATGAATGGTTAATGAATCGAACATAATTATAAAAAAGTTATGGGGAGGATTAAGCGTTCCTTTTTTTTTTTTTTTTTCTGTTTTTTTTTTCTAAAAAATATGGCATTCCTCAAAAAGTCGTCTCTTTTCTTAATCTTTGAATGACTGGTGAGCACATGGAAAAAAAATACAGAGAGAAAAAAAAACGAGTCCAAATTTGCTCAAATATTACTCATTTGTGTAAAACTTTAGCATTTTGTAGTTCGCCGAAACCTGAATCTGCGATAATCGAGTAAATAAATGACAGGTTTGCCTTGCAACGGGTGATCAGGTAAAGACCATTTATCACGAACGACGTCGAATCTGGTTTATATACAAGCAAATCTCCATAGTATATGCTTCAAACAAGGCGGCTGGGTGAGGGTTCAGCTCAGACGTACGACATGGCATTTTCTAAAGCGCTTATTATGCAATAGTCGGCGCTATTATTAGTACTTAGGTGAATATGTACATGTTTACCCTCTTTCTCGTCTCGACCTTGGATGATATATATTATGGTATGTAAAGTACGTATCCATCCGGCGGAAATAAACCTCGATGCCTTTCGCCTACATACAAACTTGACACTTAAGTGAGAAATTTCTTTGTTTAAATGGCTATAGATCTCCATCATCTTCGGGGCAATTTTGATGCCGTTTGAGATTTTCGATATCTTACCCATATGAGCAAGTTACGTGAAAATTTGGCGGTAATATCCCCAAATGAATGATCGAATAGTATCAACGCACCTCAAAATGAGACGACATCTGGCTATAAAATTCAGCTCAGATTGTCTAAAATTTCACTTGATGTCTCCGGATCAAATCGAGCAATTGCCCTCTATTATGGATCACATCATTGAGGAGACTTGTTTGAAAGCCCCGGCTCACCGACAGACACCGGGATGCTCGTCTCAACTGGGCCAGGACCCACCTCCGAATCCAGGTTGCCCAATAGCAAAATATGACATTCAGCGATGGGGTCCGCTTTGAGTTGTACATGCAAGATGACAGGAAGCGGGTGCGGTGGCGCAAACATGTGTTACATGCTGCACAGGGCTGCTGTCCTCTCGAGCGACCATCAGTAAGCAAACGTTTGTGAGGTAGAGAGATCGCGAGGGCAGCATTGGTAAGTGAAGACATGATTTCTGTATATTGACATTTTCTCTACATTTTAAAGCATCATATCTTGGAATAAATAATGATTACTCAGCGTCCACTAGTCAACGTTTGCTACAGGAATATGTGTTGTGGAATTTCTGATTATTTCTGATATAGATCTCGTATGGGATATGCTGATTGTTCATGTTTGAACGGTAAACTTACTATTGGTGTAATCAATTATTACCAAGGTAACTAATTGGCAGAAGAAGAAAAAACAAAAACAAAAACAAAAACAAAAACAAAAAACTCTCCCGGCGTCCGATTATGGAGAACCTTTTTATCAGAAATCTTTGAAAACCTTTTGTTGTAATTTTGGGGGTAAAGCACAGATGTACTCCATAGTTTCCACTTCTACTAATATAAGGTTATAGCGCGGCATTTCATGTAGTCCTATACTGTGGCTGATCCCGATCGCCCGAGGATTTATGCGGCCTTTGATAGGCCTACATGTCAAGTTCACTGGTTCCCTGGTCACATATAAAATGACACAGGCATACACCAATGACATGTGTTATCTCATTGGCTGCTATTTATAGTAACATTTAGTCAATTGGTCGTATTCAGCAAATACTGTAAATTCATTTTCACTCGCCTCGCCTTATGAGCCATCTTGGGAATTCCGAGTGACGTTATGTGCAATCTAGTGAAATGGATGTACCAAAATAGGGGTCAGTTTTCATCGGTGTGTGCCGGTGCTTCTTTATCAGTAGCGCCAGGAGACCAGTTAACATGTAAAGCTGCAATCATAACGCACTGTGCATGCGCATGCGCGTTCGCGATTTCCACGTTCCACTTCCGCTTTCATAGCTGTAAACATTACATTGATCACCAGTTTCAAGGAAACGCTGACAACTCTTAGTTGCATTGTTGTCTAGGTAGTATTATTCCGAATAACTGACTCATAAACTTCTCGTTTGAATACTGTTCGAAATTTGACCGTAGCGCTTGTGACGTCGGTCAGTCACTCACAGACTCCAGTCACTTAGTATATTAACTTGAGTACTGTACTCACATTTTATCATTACTGTTGAGTACTGAATACTGTCAACTGTGACAGTCACGACTCACAGTGTAAGAATGTTAACTCCCCAAGGGTTGCGGAGCAGTTCCTACACACTTACTTACAAGTTACTTGGTGATCTCGTTTCAAGACTCCTATTGCTATATCATCCCCACAGATTATGGCTACAGAATGCAGCTATCACTTTGACTTACTCACTAACTTTGACTAACTCAGTGTCAGTGATAATCTCGTTCCAAGACTCCTATTGCAATAAGGATTATGGCTACAGAATGCAGCTCTGTCAGTGAATCACTGAATGCGACATACTCACATAGAGTGATTTTGACTGTTCTCACTCAGCGTCACCTCCCCTCATCCCTTTTAGGGTTAAAATGTGTGGCGTCATGGAATTTCCTCATGCCCGTGTATGGTGATCACGTGGAGATGAACTTAAAGGGAGGGAGAACTGGTTAAAAATGGACTTTGAGTCATTATTTGATGCACCAAAAATGATTCCTAGGCCTGGCCCACACAAGAAATATCATCGCTAACGATTTCGCGGGAGATATAATGCTAATTAGGCGTGACGTCAGGAGCTGTGATGAAACACCGAGTTCCCCATCTTTTACAATGGGCCTCGTCATATCAGCGTGTCCTGCGACTAAACCCCTGGATATCGTTTTATTTTCTTTTCGGAAATAGATAGAATAATCATTTTGCCACCAGTCAGGCGCGAAAAAAAAATATTTTTCGCTATTTTTCTTATTTTAACAAGCGATTTTCTAGGACACCTACCATGTTTCTCATCCTGAAACAGTAAAAAGGTCAGCCAGAGTGCACCACGCATGCGCTTTCGTTTCGTAAACAACAGAGATGTCCTTTTATGGCAAAGATGATCTGCTCTGATTGGCTGAAATCGATAGCTTCACGAGGGGAACGGGACCAATCAGCCATCAGCCAAACCAAGCCATCAGCTGACGTTTGCCTCCTATACTTCGCAATGGAAGCCATTCTCCCATGGCGCAATGCTAACCCCGATATTCGGAATGCATTATTTCCTTACGCTTGCATCCAGGCATGGTGTTTTTGGCACGGAATGCTATCAATTGGTGCTATGAGTCAATAGAACATCACTTAAAATTTAGTTCCCCATCCCTTTAAAGAAAATGCAAGCACTTGGTCGTGCTTGGCATCAGGCCTAGCCGATTCGGCGGTGGGAAACGAAGGACGAGGGCGTGCCTCCACAAAATAGAACAGCTCAGCTCAGAAGAGTTTCATTTATGCTTTGGTGATTTTTATCATTGTCATGTCATTACAGCAGATCAGAGCACTAGTAGCTGTAAATAAGCATGCATTCATAGTGGTGATATCACAAAATCAGCATCTTCAAAACAAAAAAATTTATATTTAATTTTTATATTTCTTGAACATTTATAAAATCTCTGTTTTGAGGAGTTTAGAAATCGAGGCATCGGGCCCAGCCCAATGCCAAGCTACTTCCTAAAGAAAAGCTTCCCATGGGTAGGAATTACGTTGTGGCACTCTATTGTACAATTGTATTTTATATTGCTCAACTTCAGTGAGCAGCGTTTGCACTCAGGGTGGTTCTGCTCTGAGCTTGCTGTGTGGTTGAGACAGACACTACATACATTTTTTCCACTATTGGTATCAAATTGTATGCAGTTGTACCCCCTATCTAGAGAACACACCTCTACTATTCTCTAGCAAACAGTCCTCTCTTACGAATGAAACTCAAGGCTGAGTTATAACAACAGATTTATTCTGAATGCACTGCATTGTACAGGCTCCAGTTTTAAGAGATTCTGAAGGCACAGATGTTGACCAATTTTCAACACCAGATTCAAACTGGTTTTAATTTTTAAATTATAATTTTCGTTCATATTAGGATAACGGGTCGAATGTGAAATTTTCAGGCTCAAAAGCCGGTGTGTCCGTCCTCACCTTGCGTACATCCTAGGCGCACGCTGATGTAACGCTGTTTACATTTACTGATTCAGGAGGCTGGGGGAATCTGGCAATGTTTGCATTTCGTGGTTGCGGGAAGAGGGAAGGCAGTGGGAGATGGCCTTTAGTTGCTCCCAAAGATTTTCAATTGGAGACATATCAGGTGAGTTAGCCAGCTAAGACTGTGTAGTGACTTTATTGTCTTCCGAGAAGTCTCTGGGGACCCATGCAGAGTGAGGATGTGCATTACTGTAAACACAAAAGAAAACAATTTTTGTGACTTCTGTCATTCTCATACTTCTTCTCTATTGGTGATATTAAATTTGGCAATTTGATATCGTCAATTTTAATATCGCCAATACAGAAGAAGTATAATATATTGTATGTATTTAATGTCGGTTTGACAATCCTGTCTCTCTGCCGTCACTTTTTGTCGTCCAGTTTGAAGTCAATCGACGGTGGAACCAGTTTCAGCATTGTGGTTTAGACAATGCATCCATTTGACAGGCAATGGTTCTAGGTTTCATTCCTCAATCCAGAAAGCTTCTGGATAGCTCTATTTGAAGCGCTGTTAGCCGTCCAATAATGAAGTTTTCAGCAATTCTTCCATGTGCAGAATCCATAGGGGTGTCTCTCATATCCATTTCTCTAGTCACTAACTGGGATGTGATTGCTCCGGTTTTTTCCGGAAATCCGTTTTTTGGAGGTCTGATCCGGTCATTTTTGAGGTCGATGCAAAATTAGATGCATGCAAAATGTTTCTGGGTGATCTTATATTATGACTCTATACGCTTGACCCCGAATGCAGGCCAGAGCCATACAACTGTGAAAATTGCAGTCCAGCTACCTAAGGAGAATTGCGTTTCTTTTGCCCGCTATGTATAGAAAAATCACCTGCTCATTCATTATCAATAATCTAATTTTCTATTTTTGGGGCACCTGTCTGTAAAGGAATAAAACGCTGTATGCACGGCTTATCTACATTTTCATAAACGGTATCTATAAGTGTCTAGTGCTCTACTTGCACGAAAAGAAAAGTAAATTGGTCATTTATTAGAACCAAAATTCACCTTACTGACCTCAGGCATCTACCTTCTCCCTGGTTTGCATGCTGAAACCATCAATCATAATGGCATCGACCTTCTCGAACAAATGTCAAGTAACTCAAGTTTGTACCCAACATGTGTGTATATTGTAGCCTATTCGTCAGCGGCGATCTCAGATCTCCGCTGATGATACTTGCATGTTAAAAACTGGAAGTTTTTCTGGCGTCAAAACCCGTGGGCATTGGCAGACACACTGAAAATCCTGTATTAAAATCATCTATTTTAGAAACGCCACACTATTCAAAATTAGATTCCGTCCACTATTTCCTACTATTTTAAAAAGACGGTTCAGATAAGCTGACACCGAAAACAAACTGAAATACATGTAAACAAATCGAGCAAGACAAGCAGAAGCGCGCGACTAAATTGGCATGACGTTTGCACGATACTTTTCTCAGTTTTCAGCGCACACGAGAAGGGAGCGGGGATGAAGTCCGCTGAACGATTTCATAGAAATGCGATTTTCGAACTCGGCTTTGACAGAGCACCTTTCTCAGAATTTATTTTGTATACAGTCTGTGCGTGCACCGAATTGCGTAATGAGGTCATTCTGTTGAACTGTGTTGAAAGGAATGCTTCAATAATATTTGAAGCTCTAGTTTTTCGCGTTGACAGGATTGTGTATTTGCAATAATTCGCCGTGACAATGCACTGGATTAAATTAATGGATTACTAACACAGATGAATCGGACGAGGTGTACACCTTGGTTTGGCATCTCGCTGAGGTTTATCAACTAATGGATTATCATTATGTACTCTTGAATCTTGCTAGAGTCACAGAGTGTGGAAGGGAAGACAAGTTGCTGTAAGTCTAATTAATTATAAATAATTAATAATAATTATAATAATTAATTATAAATTTATAATAGCACACTTTTCAACTGTGAGAATGTGACGATGTGATAAAACTCGCTTTTGTCGAGAGGCAGTCGTGCACTCTAGCGATGTCTGCCGCCGATTTCCCGGGAAAATATGTGTATCTGCGCCGCAATATTAGACTTCACTACAGGAATTAGCAGGACTAATCGAGCAATCTGAACGACATTTTTTAATTGAAGTAATGAAGGACCCCCTCTGGCCCCTCCCCCGTCCCAAAGCTGGTTCATTTGCATATAGAATTGGATAATTTGTTCAATCGAGCGTTCACGTGGTTTTATTTATAAACTGAGGATATTTTGTGTGTATTTTATTATTTAATTAGGTTAAATAATTAGATTAATTAGGTTCTGTTCTGGCAACCGTATCACCCGAACGGGTTGGGTGGAGCCGTAAAACCCCATCACGCACGCATCACGCTGAAATTGAGCGCTGAATTCATGATCATTTCATGTAACTTCCAGTTTTATACACATATATACCTCCGTCTGTATATGAGAATATTCAGACGGCATTCTGTCTATGTATATTGTATGTCATACATTGATTTTTTTTAATTGTATACCTAAGAAGATAAGCATTAATCATATCATTGATATGTATGGCAGCTGCTGCTGAAGGCATAGCAATGTTTCATTGCATGTAATAAACCTACTTCAACCAAATACGCCGCATCATGGATGTTCATGGAAAAATTGATTACGGACGACCAGGAAAGGCAAGGGGTGGGTGAAGTGTTGAAATTTGATGATTATTAATTAATCATTTCTGTTTTTGAGAATGCTTCATTTGGCCTTATATTTATCTTGAATGGTGTATTTTATTATATTCAGAATATGTGTTAATCTGTGCTTATTATCATGAGTCTGTCTCTCTTCCTGCAATTTCAGTCATCTTCCATGTTTCAGGATTTCTGTACGTGCAAGAATCGCAACTCTGCTGTTGAAAGATATCTCAACCTATTTGAATATCATTGCATTCATTTGCACAGAGCAGTCTATGAATTTTATGTTAGGCGAAAGTAGGTTGATTTGTGAAATTGTAATTTTTAAGGCCTTTTGATGTGAGTGTGGTGATAAGCCTCAGTGCACTTCGTCTAAACATTTCTTTAAAGCGATTTTCCAAAGGACCCGGTCTCATTGATACTCTCTGCCTTGCGCTTAACATTGTATACCATCTCCTGTTACAGCTGCTGATTCAAACCTCGTCGATTTCATGAAGTCTTCATCCAGCCCTAGCGGCTCATCGGCTGCGCTGCAGTCTTCCGCAGCTGCACCGCCGCAGAAGGAGGTCAGTCGCAGTGTGATCACCCTGTGCCTGGTTCTCAACGTCTGCCTGTCAATATCCATTGTGATGTTGAACAAAACAGTGTACACGTACTATAGCTTCCCCAACATGACCATGACCTGTATCCACTTCATTTTCACCACCATTGGCATGGTCATTTGCAAGATGCTCGGCATCTTCACCCCGAAGAGCCTTCCTATCGGGAAGATGATTCCGATTTCACTCACGTTCTGCGGTTTTGTTGTGCTGACCAATCTCTCCCTGCAAACAAACTCTGTCGGCACGTACCAGCTTATCAAAACAATGACCACCCCTTGCATCATCGCTTTGCAAACTGTGTTCTACAAGCGCTCGTTTTCCACAAAAGTCAAGTTCACTCTGGTTTGTACCCATTTACGGTAAATGTAATCTTCGTTTACTCACTGTTTTCTCTTCTTAATTAGATCCCGATCAGCACTGGAGTATTTCTCAACTCTTACTTTGATCTCCGTTTCAATATTCTTGGCATCTGCTATGCCTCAGCCGGAGTCCTTGTCACCTCTCTCTACCAAGTGGTAAGTGTTCTAAACTTTGCTCTTCTGATTACATAACTGTCATGGGTTGTTTTTGTAGTGGGTTGGCGAGAAACAGACTGAATTTAAGGTGAACTCGATGCAGTTGCTTTATTACCAAGCGCCGCTGTCTGCTTTGTGTGTGGCCTGCGTCGTTCCCTTCTTTGAGCCCGTCTTTGGCGTTGGTGGGCTGTTTGGTCCTTGGGCTTATCAAGCCATCGTGAGTCATGCTTCAGATGTGAATCGTGCTGTAATATATTTCTTCCTTCGCAGATCCTTGTGTCAATTACTGGTATTGTGGCATTCGCTGTTAACTTATCCATCTTCTGGATCATCGGAAATACATCTCCCTTAACGTGAGTGTGCTGATTACAATTTCCGCCTCTCCTCACAATCGCTCACCCAGTTACAACATGGTCGGCCACTTGAAATTCTGCCTCACTCTTGCCGGAGGGTTCATCCTTTTTGCCGACCCTCTCCGTCCCGTGCAGTTGGGAGGAATTCTTCTCACTTTCTCAGGTTGGTTTCATTATTTCAAGACATCTCAAAGGCATTCGATTACACCATTCACTCCTAGGAATCGTCGGGTATACGCACTTCAAAATGCAAGAGCAGAAAGTTCAGAAAGAGCACGACTTGTTGGCAGAGAAGGCGCGAAAAGTGGAGGAACAGATGGAACAGAAATGATCCGGGTTTTACGTTAACAAAATCATTTAGCAGCTGTTTTTCTATGAATATCGCTCTACATTATTGTTGGGTATTTTTCCTTCTCTTTTTTTCTCTCTCTTTTTTTTCTTTCTCTTTTTCATCTATAGGCACTATTAGGGGTTATTTCTTTGGGATATTATTATTGTTTTTCTACTTCCGTTCACATTCCGTGTGCTGGGAAATATCTTCCTTAGGATCTTCCTTAATTAGTTTGATGTGTTGTCGTTTGTGTCTCCGTTATTGTTAACTAACAAATCTGTTGAATTTCAGTGCATTTTCTCATTTCCTGCCTGATTCATGCCTTGAATATGATGTTGTTGAATTCATATTTGAGTAATTAATTTCAGTCGCTTTGTTTTTATTGCACACTTGAAGCCATCTCATTTTAACCGGTTGTTTATGTAATTATTAACAAGATTAAGGAAATTATTAGTAGTTAATACCAAATTTCAGGAATATTTTTCTGATATTCCTAATATATGTATACATATACATATGTTTCATTGCCACAACTGAATTTGTTTCAACTCTTCAGCCAAAAATGAGCAAAGCACACAATATTGAAAAATATATTAACTTATGAATTAACTTTGCCTTATGTCACCCCAGCTGATGCAATTAAAGGCATTTAAAAATGTTGACACATTATGTAATATGCATTTTTATTACACAGCTGGCCTCACTCATTGCACAATTCACTGCAGGGGTGCAATATAGCATGTTAATATTTCAACATCTATTTATTTCATCAACGTGTTGTGCTGCAGTGATAATTATTGTTTTATTCATCTCCTTTTGTTTTGAATTCTGTGATAATTAAATCATGATATTTCAGTACTTTTAACATTCGAGATTTTCTACTTAAACATTGCTGAACAGTAAACATATCGTGTTTCTATGCAATTCCTGCTGCGTGATATTACGAATCCATTCTCATCATTTTGCTTTGTTCTCTTTGTTGTTATGAGAGAATTTTTTTATCGGGATGTGTGAATTCCATGGGAACAAATAAAATGGTTCTTATATTAATTTGTTACTTTTTTTTCCTACAAAACCTATCTGGATATCATTATCTCGCACCTTTTTAATGGTTTCATCAATCTGGATCATGAAATGTTAAATATCCATTCATTACTGAGCATGGAGACTTGAAATCTAATTGAAAGATGCATATTGTTAACCTGAAAATAAGTGTTGGCTGACAATTGAGGCCATGTCACTCCACAAAGCTGCATGTACTATTTTAGTAATTTAGTAAAAATCCCGAGTTAACAGTAATTATTAAATAATGAAACAGATATATTAAAATAGATAAATTATACTAAGTATTCATTTTAATGCAATCAATGGAAATCAAAACAAAATTTGGCAATGATTGTTGTGTTCTCATAATTATATTCGCCTTTAAAAAATATAGATTTATACAAGGTGAGTATGGGCACTCCATATGTACACGACAGAAATCCATTGTTACGTCATTAAATGAAATCCACTGAACCAGTGGTTATTTGAATATGAATATATCGGCTGAAGAATGGTTAGATAAGTCAGACATATACATAATTATTGTATTTTAAATAACAAAATAATCACAGGTCTTGAATATTGATGAGGACCATGAATAATTAATCAAGTGATTGAATATTCATGAGGGATCACTGAGGGGCCTGGGCCTTGAATTCATCCAGAATATACGTTGGAATGTGGGCTTCCACAATCTGTAAATCAAATTAATACTATCGATTAAACCAATACGTCTGCAAAAAGATTCAATGACCTTTCTAGAAATGCCGCTAAATTGCACAAACTCCTCCAAAAAGATGAGGCAGGTCACAACATCGCCTGAAAGCTCAGTTGGTCTGAGGAGAGAGAAAGCACTTGCACTTTGACCTCTAGACTCAAGATCACTCACTTCTGAGATGACTCCATGTGTGAGCGCACGTATTGAGCCAAGTACTCGATGAACAGATCTGTGTTATCCGAGTGGAATTGTTTCATCAAAGTGATGGCACCCACGACAAAACTGGCCATGTCCAGATGATCAGACGCCTTCCGCGGCAATAACTCACCTGGTGAGAGACGCATACGGGTTATTATGCCATAAGACTGAGCCAAACACAAACGTACCGACTGATTTCACGTACGACAGCTTCGGAAGTTGTGAAATCACAAACAAAAAACAGCAAATCGAGAAATACAACATTTTTTTCGTTGTCACGTATATCTATAATTGGGTTATATTTGTGATTCAAAGAGTATGCGAGGAAAGCAGCAACCTTGGAGAAAGGATTGTTGAGGCCTGAGCTCTCCAGATATGACGTCATCTCAAACATCAGAGGGTTCTCATCACTCGGGTAAGGCAAGGAAGGGTCTTGGTAGTGGCGCTCTATGTCTGTGAGCAAAGCGCTGAGGAGCAGATATTTTTCTCATTAGTATTAATGGTTAACCCTTTCCCGGATTTCAAAAACCTGTTGAATGTTTGGAGACTCATAGCAAACACTTTGGAGTCGAATTTACTGGAATTCTTCAGTTGGGCTGCAATCAAACGCCTCAAGAGCTGCATTTGTCCCACCTGTGCGGGAGAGAGAACAAAATTGAGAATGTTGCATAATTCTACGATCATTATTCATAATACCTTTAAGACAACATCCAAAAATGGCCTCCACAACTTGTTAGCTTTTGAGATCGCTTGTGCATACATCTTGTGTGGGTTGCCTGGGAAATGAAATGAAAATGCAAAAAGAGAACTTTGGTAAATTGATTGCAACATACTGATAAGGCCAGATGTCGGTTGTAAATCACGGCCAAATTTTGAGAAAAACTCCACCCAAGTTTTATCAGCAAACAGCGTCTTCGAAAGCATAACGCCAAAATCTTGCAAGTCTTGCACGATCATGAAACAGAGGAGCCGATCTAGGCCACTAAGACCCCAGGAACCAACGCTCTTCTGCAGTAGCGATTTAAAATGAACATTTATCAAACTTTCCCTCAAAGATTGGATTATGGATATTATATTTGTTAATGAACAAACCTCGAGTTTACTGAAGACTTTGATGTTGATTATTTCCTCCTTTGTGCGACCGTCGTACCATGCACTTGCTCGGTCGATAAAAGTTGTCGTTCTGCAAAGATTGAAGAATAATCAGAACAGAAATTTGAAAAATGTCACAACTCACCTGGGATCTGTTATTCTCAGAATTTCCTTCGATATTCGGCCGATAAAATTCACGGAGGCATCAAGGGGGGTGAATCGTGGAATCGGAATAGCAGTCGACTGGTAGACACTCTGCCAATCCTCAACCTATGTGGGGAAGACAATTCTGATCAAAGTGAAAAAAACATGAGAGGGAAACTGACCTTAATTCTAAGGAAACTGTTGCATTCTTGCTCAACGTTGTAATTTACAATTCTTGACATTTCCTCCTGCCAAATCTTCAATCCGTAAATACTAACGTAATCCTGAATGTATTCAAACGACCTTCGGAATCCATCCATGACAGTGCCGAGAGTGTCCAGTTTAGATGACAGCTCACTGCTCTGATAAATAATTAATGTAATCACATAATTGCTTAATAATGTATTTTCTGGTTGATTACTTTTGCTTTGGGGTTGAAGATGAGTCCGTTATGCAGTGCTAGTGCCACCTGCTTCACTAACTCTTTCCGGATTCCGTCCTCCAACAACTGCTTTGGGTCAATCTTGAATGGAATGGAATGAAAGAAGCAATAAAAGATAAATTAAATTATCAACCTTGATAATTCCAACGAGCGTTGTTTTCATCATAAGCATTCCCTCCGTGAACACAGAAATCGCATGTGTCAACTTGGCAACCTGGTTGAGTCATAATAATTCAATATATTTCGAATAAATAAATAAATATATGAACGAATAAACTCACCTCGTATCTTTCATCAAGCTGAGCGTAATCACGCATTTTGTCTTTCTCCAAACGCGTAGGAACTTCTGTGATCTTATTCGTTTGCAGGAAGATAATTTTTGCTAAAAGTGTGAACATTGTTTCTGGAATGATCTGGAAAGGAAAACATAACATTGCAATTCATGCCTTTCTTTAATATATAACATTTGCATCTCATTCTTGCTCCCTAGCGTTACACCCCGTTATACGTAACAAGACACTTCCTGTGAAAAACTGAGATTCATCAGCAGACATAGTTAACATTTTAATTCAGGCCAGGATTATATTCCCTTAGCTATAGAGTCACATCAGGGAGACCATCAATACAAGACAACCAGCATTCCTTGTATCAGAATCACCTGCAGAACTTTCCGGACATAAGCAACGAGAACGCCAGAGTAGTACTGAGAGACACTGACGAGATCTCGACTGTTGGCTTGATTGATTCTGAGCAAAGGAAGTTCCAGAGCAGATGCCAACTGAAAAGTGACACAGAAATAAACAATTGAAAACCAGAGAGTGAAGATGCATACCTTGAGAAAAGTCGCTCTCAATTGTGTGACGAGGGTCGGATCACGTTTGATGCCCGATTGCATGCACGGAGTGTAGCTGAAATTAATTTAAGCTTATCGTTTCATTTCCCAAGTATATACCATCTTCACCTGTCAACAATATGCCAGGCATAAGCCAAATCAGCGACAATTTCAATCGTGATGAGCACCTCCTCCTTCACATTTATGACTCGGATCATCTGGTGCAGATATTGACGCGTGTCTGCGAGAAATTGCTTCACTTGAAGGTTATTTTCTAATTGATGAAATTCTTGCACCTAGGGGAAAAAAATCAAAACATTTTTTTCAAATTTAGAGAATTAACGCACTTCTTCCAAAGCCTGAATAAGTTGGACAATTTTGCGGCCGGCAGAAGTTGAATCTTCAAACGACAACAAACTAATCTGATTCCCGGTTTCGCAGAACCACGCCTGCAAGTTTTCATTCTTCTGTACCCTGGTGAGCGGTTTTGTCCCAGAAAAAACATCGCCCAACTCCTGCATACGCTCGACTCCTTCAGACTTTGCGGCTTCCCATTTGAGCTGCTTCTCGTCCAACATACGACGGAACATCTGGAAATCATCCGTGAAAGCAACGAGATATTTTGCAACAATTTCTAGCAAAAACCTCTTTCAGTTTAGACTCAAACTGAGCAGTATTAAGCAGGAGTCGGAATAAGACCTCCGGGCTGTACTTCAATTCTTGCAAAACTTGCTCACGCAACATTTTACATCTCTTATTGAGTTCAGCGCCTGCAGCGAGACAAATCGAGGTTAATTTCATAATTCAAAAGAAAAAGAAGAAAAAAACAAAAAATCGCCTTCAGGCGAACATGAAGGAAAAAAACCTGTAGAGAGAGCAGCAGTGTGCAGCATGATCCAACGAATAGTCACGTTGCATTCTCTCATGGTATTCATCAACTTAGGAATATTATCCAGCACGTAATCCTCCCTCAAGACCCCTTCCTTCAAGTACTGTGACAACATTGGTAACAACTGCTTGCATTTCGCTGCATATCTCGCGGCCTGTGCTTTGACGTTGTTCAGTTCGAGCGTGTTGTTCAGTGCTGTCGCAGCGGCTTTGTAGGGGGCCCAGGCATCAAGGAGATTGACAGTGATCCCCATGTACACGTTAATCACCTAATTATGATAATGATAATCTGAATATGCAAATTAAGAAGTTAAGAATACTCACCCAGTTATCAGGGAAATGCTTGTCCACAATTTCTCTCATTCTTGCTTGTTCGTTCATCAGCATTCCCGGAGCGAAGTACAGAATGACGTACAGCATTCCTGCCTGCGTAGCCAACGCAGTGCTGCGATGTTCTGGCAGCGGGTAGGCGGAGATCTGGTTGTACATGTCATCTGAACGCAAGCGAGCGATCACCATGGAGACGTAGGTAGCGTTGATGGGAATGCGACTGAATGAGGGATTCAAATTATGAATTCGCGTGATGCGCATTTCTCACCCAAAGAAGGACTCAGGGTACTGAGGCGGTCGCTTGTTTGGCTGAGATCCCGTGCTGCGTAACAGCTTGCAAACGTCGTCTATGTTGGAATCCATCGCAGTCTTTGCACCGCTAAAGATAAAGTCATTTAAAAGAATGATCCATTGACTGAGTCATCACCTGTATCTGTAGTATGACACAAGCATCTTCTCACGAATGTCCCCCTCAATTTTCATGTCAATGACCGTCAGCATGACGCCGTACAAAAAGAGAGCCTCGGACTAAGTTGAGAAAAATTATGCTAATGAGCATTATGAATACATGTAGTCATAACTCACCATAAGTTGTTTTCCATCCTCGTTGAGCAGTACTGATTCGAGAGTTTGCTGAATGTAAATTCCTTCGTCTAAATCCTCAAGAAATCTAGTGAAAATTTCTATTTACTAAACAGCTGAAATTTAAATTTAAACCCAAACCTGTTGAGATCTGTGATGTACTTATGAACACTCTCAAATGCCAGATAAAAACGAGTCAGAATCTCCAAATTATTCTCTTTGAATTCCTCATCCAAATCTTCCAAACCCTTTCAAAACAGAATAACCAAATTACAGGGACCATGGACCAAGTAATCCTCAACTGCTTTCTGTATAATGCGGTTTTCATAGAATTCTGTTTGCCTGAAGTAGCTGAAATCAAAGATGAGATCTGCATATTTCAGCTGCTCCGGTCGACCGTTGCCCTTGAAAGCAGCAGGGATGAAGTCAGCCAATCTTAGCAGTTCAGCAATGATGGCGTTGCCCCTCGACACCAAGCGGAGCACCGTCTGGCCACAGTTGTTGTTCTCAGCCAAGAAGTCCACCATTTTGTTTTATTTCTCTTTTCACATGTGACTGAAAATTGATTAAAAACTTTAATCAAAACAAGTTGTCATATATGTCAGCTTCACTGAGGATTCCATGCCTCAAAAACTTGGAGAGAATTCTTTAATGATGTATAATGTCAAATGGTTTTTAAAAGTCAACCAGAACACCTATGGTGACTTCGCCCTGCTCAAATGCTCTGCTGATTCTGTCAACTACTGATACCAGTGCTTGGGTTGTGTTTCTGCCTGGTTGGAAGCCAAAATGATGGGAGATAGGAAATTTTTGACCAACAAGTAATCGTACAATCTCTTGTGGACTAGTGTCTCCAGAATTTTTAGAACATATGTAAGAGAAAAATGGGTCTGTAGTTAAAAATTTCTTTTGGGGAACCTTTTTTGGACAATGGTACAACTCGTGCTATTTTCATTTTGCAAGGCACGGTTCCTTCTAAAAACGAGAGGAGTAAAAGTTGTGAAGTAAAGGAGAAATCAATAGCTTAACTAATTGCAAATAAAATAATAAAATTCCACTGATTTTTCAGATCGACAAAAACAATGCATGTAGACAAGCAGTGTTATGAACCAAATGGATTGAAAAGCCAATACAAATTGTTTTAGGGTTCGGCAGTGCTGTTATAATAGTACAATCAATCAAAAAAGGTAGCATTAATACTAGGTAAATAAACCTATCAGAAATATACATGTAGCTAGCAACCATTAATTGATCCACTCATGAGAGAATGTTTTGCATTAGCCCTAGTACGCAAATTGCACATCTTATGTCAGTCCGATATATTTTGAGACACCCCCAGTATATGTATGGGCATAATACAGCACGGTATAAATCATTAAATTAATTTTAATGGAGCAAACTGAGTAAAATCTACTTCCACGGATAGCTCAGATAGTAAGTATATAAACAATACTATAAACAAAATAAAGACTTCTACAAATGATAACTTCTTGTAATACTGAATGTAAAATATTTGGATTGAATCGGCTGAGAGCCGCTGATGACAGTATCGGCTGATAGCGGCTGGCTGACGGCACCAATCGGCGACGGCTTGCTAACCGTCCAATCGGCGGTGGCTAGTACATATCGGTGGCTGCTCCGGGATCTAGCTTGATGACCTAGCATATATATATATCTCTGCAGCCATAATCTGTGGGAATGAGGATAATTATCAATCATTGATAATAATATAATGATAATTATCCTCATCCCAATGTCAATAGACAAGTATAGTTCTTGTGAGATTACGCTTGATCTTCAGATCTCGCGAGATCTAGAAGTTTCTTTGACAGCTGTCAATTGTCTTGTCATTTTATCACTGTCAGCTCTTTCTTTTTCTGTCAGAGCACACCTCAACACATGGAAGTTATAGAGGACAATTTATTATTGTATTATTTATTATATATTATATTATTATTACGAATATGATTGTCAGTACTCGGTGAATTTGTTGTGGTAATGAGTGTCGTCTTAACAGTCAAACATAGTACGCACATGATAATAAAATGATAGCCAGTAACCACCAGAAATTAGCGATTCAGAAGTGAAAGTATATCATTCTCGCGACCAACAATTTATAACCGAACTCCGAAGTGGGCGTCATATGATGAGCGAAAATTGGCAATGTTTACCAATTGAAATCGGTGAAAAGTACTACTATTATAATTTTTCAAGAGCTAGATTGACAGTCATGTGTGACCCAAACTCAATACAATATTAGTAGCTGTGATCTTGCGATAACCAATTCGGAATTCTGCATCATGATAAGTCACAATTTACTTTATACAGATCGCGATCATATCGCTGGATACAAAATAGCTGCTATTTGTAAATTAAGGATGGAACGCTAATTTCAAATGATGATTATCACTGTTTTAGCTTTTTGTTAGCAGGTAAGTTGGCATATGGATCGAAAATTGCAGTGTAAATCACAATCAAGACAATGATATTATTTATCATAATTGTTTGACGATAAATTACTTCATTATGTGTGTTGAAATTTGAAGTCAGGAATTAAAGATAACATTTCAAAGTAAAATGTGCCCCAGAGTTGGCCAAAGGTAGTGTAAATCTACTCCAATCAGTCTCCATGTTAGTAGTCTATCTACTTTATGTTAGCTTGATACAAGTAAATTGTGATCAGAAATATATTCAAGTTCTGGAGCAACATGCAAAGGAAACCAGAAACCAGTTTTCATCTCTGCTTCAAATGTCGACGCAGTGATAACTAGTGTGAACGAAGAATTAAGGCAACTTAACAACTGACTCGATGTAATTTGTTTTATTTTTCATACATTACAATAAACTACCCTATCCTATTCTATTCTATTCTATATATGTAACACAGAGGCTGCCCAACAATTGCAATTTGAGTCATCAAAAACGGCGAATGTTTCATTCAAGATCCTGATGCAACAACTCATTTGGTTCGCCATTCTCTTTCCTCTTCCAACCTGTTCCTCTTATTGCTTCCTCTTCCCGCTGCATACTTAGAAGTTCTTAGAACCCAACTGAATTTGCAAACAAAGTGATAATGGTGATAATGATGTTCGTTGAAGTTTATGAAATGCCGTAAATGTCTTCAACTTGAGTAAAGCAAGAGAGTGTAATTAAGTGGGACATTTATGGGATTTGGAAATTGTTCGATCTTAAAATCACCCCACCAATATAGTAGTACACAACTACACATAGAAAGTAGTGTATGTGCACTCTTATTTAGTAACTGTTGGCATCCTTATACATATAGGATGATATTACAACCATTGCCAGGCCACTTCAAGCCACTGCTAGCCGCCGATTGCAACACTGAGCCAATATCTCTGATTGATGGAGCAGCTTAAGCAGCTTGCCGGTCATATTTACTTCAGCAAGCCGATTCTGGCCAATTACAATCAGCTCCGGGGTCTACGACTTGGATTTCACCCATGCCATTGAGATCGCCATTAAAACAGAGGACATTGCCAAAGTTGCTAATTAGGAAACTACTCATGGTTCAAGACTTACTGATAAAACACATTGGTTTTCCTTCTTGGATTAACACCTTAACCAACTTGAGGGATGCATCTGTTTCTATAATAACAGGCTTCTTTGGGTGAATGAGCTTGATGGCTGAGGAAGTGCCATCGTTGATCTTGTTCATTTCTTGGTTCATGTTGCTTGTCCAAGTGAATCAAATTATCATTCTTGAGTAAGGTCCACTTCAAGTGAGTGTTCTTGAACATATTTCAAAAGAAGAAAGAGAGGAAGTCCTCACTCCAAGGAAAGTCTGTAGGTTCCCAACTCGCCCTCACTGTCCTCCTACAGTTGAAAAGTGTAGTCATCCCATACAAAATTCAAGCTGTCTTCACTTCAACCCTTATTCAGTTTAATCACCACAGCACACCCTGTCTAACGAGAAACTGCCCACAACAACTCTGTGAGATGACCCACGAACACGCACAATATACACCATGGAAATACAACAACAAAAGCCATTGTCCCCACAGCTTGAAAACACTAGTCCTGCAACTCGACACACAACATCATTGACACCTGATAGGCCGACAATGAGCCTGACTGACACACTGACATTCACTGACAAATGAATATGCATTCCTTGCAGGTGATTTGCATTTGTTAAAGTTCATTGATGATCTCAAAGACATTTCAACTGTACATACACTGACCCAAAAATTTCCAATTTACATCATCAGTGATCATATTTGTGCCAAATTATACAGAGTTGGCCGAAAGTAGTCTATCTGCTCCATATTAAAAACGAAATTTTAAAATTTGCTAAAATGTATCAATTATTAAAAAAAAAATAACTACCTGGTATGAATTGACTACAGTAAAACCTTAATGTGTCGAAGTTCGTGGGGTTAGTTCAATTACTTCAACTTAGGGATACTTCGAGGGACGGATCGAGGCTGTTATGATATGACCGTTATGATTTCAAATTGTATTCTGACGTTTTGATTGATGATATGCCTTATGCACGTTATGGAACTATGAGAGGCTATGATTATGTGATTGAAACAGTAATTAACAAATATTAATAATAAAAAGTATTGTCAAAAGATGAAAATATTATCTTGGAAGTCTTGGGAAGAGAAAAAAAAAAGATTTCACGGAAGGTTGTTGTAGCTCTAAAGGTCTCAAGTGTCTTCACGTCAAGCTTGCGTTTTGAAGCCATAGCAATGCTGGTGAACAACTATTGATGCTGAAGAGTGTTGGTCACTAGATTTATACTGTTTTCTCGCATAAACTCTCTAAACAAACATCTTTGATATTATTGTTGCGTGCTTTGATATTAAAGCTGTCATAAAGTTCATAATAGATCTAAGGCTGGATTTCTTTTATTAACTCTAGCTTCGAATGCGAGCTTC
>KB296106.1:265187-287953 GCA_000328365.1 Capitella teleta | reverse complement strand
TTACTGTTTCTCGCAAAACACTCTTAAACAACATCTTTGATGTTATTGTTGCGTGCTTTGATATTAAAGCTGCCAGAAAGTTCATAACAGATCTAAAGCTGGATTTCTTTAATTAACTTTAGCTTCAAAAGTGAGCTGTCTTTGGTCGGTAATTTACTAAAGATCATCACAAGCACACCAACAACAAATTAATGCCTTAGTTGAGATCCACAGTCCGTTGATCTTTGGAGTCCGCCTCGCTTTGGTCGCGGCTTAAACAGAGGAGAGATAAAGGCTGCCGACTGCTTTGTGGGGCGGGGATGTTTTTTTGTTTTAATTGTAAGCAACTGTGCCTAACTCTCTTTGAAGTAACTAAACTGAGAAATATGTTTATAGAATTTTTCGACTTCGAGCTATAGATCGAAAATATGTCTCGGGGTCACAGAAAACACTTCGACACAGGGATAAATTCGAGAATGAGACGTTCGAGGGACAGATGTTAATGTTAATTGTAAAGTATAGGAGAATCGTCGAGACTTTGAAAAAACTTCGACACAGGGAGACATTCGAGGGACGGGTGTTCGACAAATCGAGGTTTTACTGTAGTTTGATGAAAATTGTCTCTGACCCATGGCCTCCTATACCCCTTGTTTCCCGCCTCAACTCCATGAACTGTTCGTCTCTATCATAACTTTTCTCTATCAACCTCACATCAAGAGCCCTTTTCAAAGCAGCACCTTTTTAATAGATTGTCTAACATGCACCGCCCATAAACTCTTCAATCGTGCGAGTGTTCAATTGACTCAATGCTGATGAGGGGATAGCTTGGAGTTGGGAGCAAGAAGCTTTAAATGAAATCATTCAAGCAGTCAGAGTTAAGGCGGTGGAAATTGATCAATAGAGTTGCAGTCAAAGTTAACACCATAAGGTTAGGGTTAATTGGCCAACAAAGTCAACTGCACTTGTTGTGAATTTGGAGTTTTACTTGGAATCTGCTGTGTCACTCGAGTTCAATTAGTCACTCGCTCAATGATCTATCAAAAAGAAGAAAAGTTTGCCACATTTTGTTTCAATAACCTTTTACAATGGTGATTGTTAATGTTTTTCAAAATACACGATGCAAAACTATAATCACTGGCTTTCAAGTTTGCCAACAGCCCCAAGTACCAGGGGTGACAAATAGCAATTAACACGTCATGCAGGCCGCTTATGGTTGTCAATTTAACCGAAGAATAAGTCAGCAGTGTCGATATAGAAAGACAATTTTAGACATAAAACATAGTTTTGTCACAGGGAAGGTCTTGTTGGTGTCGGAAACCAAGGGATCTGTTATAACGAGGTGCTAAACATGGATATAGATTCGTCACATACTAAATGCTGCTGTTAGGCGCGACCGTCGTTATAGCGATTGATGGTATATCGAGGTTCAATTGTACTGGTAATGTGGTTAATTTCTTTTAGGTTTCAATGTTAGGTCGGGTTACCCGAAAGAATTATGTGTTATCGTCAAAACTTGACGATGAAATGACAAGCATTGAGTATTTGCGTCAAAGCGTGCAGAAATGTAACCTTGTCGTTTCATCGTCATGCTTTGAAGTCACCAACAGGTAACTCACACATCTCTTTTATGTAGTAGCCTACCCCTTTGAAACGAGAATTCGGCCATTATAGTTCATTTTGCATACATATAAATATTTCGGTCGAAAATGAGAAAAAAACAATTCCTTAGGCTATATCATGTTTTCCATTTAATAGAGAGTGATAGCTGTCAATTTTCATGGGTCGAGAGATAGACACTTTAAAAACGATCTTGTAATGTGCATCTGAATTTGGCGCCCACTTCTTTCATTACAAATATTTACTCCTGAATGAATATCGCCGATTTTGGCCGGCATGAAAACTACGCGTTGACGGATTTGATTTGTTTAATTTAATATTACTTTTCGAAATTGGGGAAAATATTACAAAATGCACCATTCCAGAGCCACGAATCCTATTGTCTTCTTTGATCTCTCTATAGGAGGCACTGTAAGTGTCGTTGTACTCTAATTATAATTGAAAGATTTCAAGGTATAATCATTTCGTGGGCGATAATCGGGATGTTCGATGAACGACTCTTGTGCGATAGTCTTTAGCCAGGGACAGTGAGATCTCGGTAGTTCACTTGCTTCACAGCTCTGTACTTTGACCAAGTCTTACCTTCACTCATGAGGTTAACACAATGAAACGAAATTCAATGACAGATCTTTTCATTTATTTCATAAGTCAGGCAATGAAAAAATGATTATATAAAGAGCATAAGCTTATGATACACTAGCACAGATTCTCGGGCGAGGTATACTGACCTCACCCGAGAATCTGTGCTAATGATACACGAGCAGCATAAGACAGGGAAAAGACAGAACAAACAGCGATCACAATCAAGACAATAATCTATAATTATAATATATTTTTGTCAATGCTAATTAAGGCATAACAGATAATGATGGAAATTTAATCATGTTTAATAGTTATACAAGTGAGAGTGAACAAGTTATTTACTTATTATAACAATATTTTACTATAGGTCTAAACCATTCGAATCCCCGAGTCCTTCCCTATACCCATACATTGAATCTTATAAAAATATGTCAAAGTCCCATAAATCGAAAAGCTCTATAACTTGAACTCATTTTTCGTCCCCGTGATTCTGGTTGGATTAATGAGGGAATCAAATTAACTAATTTGCCTCAGCTGGGGTCCCGATATGGCGTCCCTATGGGGTGCTTTTGTCAACTACGAAAATCAAAACAATGTCCATGTATGACATATCCACTTTGTATTACATGTATGCGTGGCCCCTGAGTAAACTTCCATCTTGTATACGGCCCCCAATGGGGATAAGTTTGCTGACCCCTGGCTTAAATGATTAGGTTTTTCTCTCTCTTTCACAGAATATTGGGAGGATCAAGTTTGAATTGTTTGCGAATGTAGTTCCACGGACCGCTGAAAATTTCAGGTAAAACTTAGCACAAATGATAAAAGACAAATTTGAATTGACTACTTTCAGGCAATTCTGCACTGGAGAATACCGTAAAGATGGCGTTCCTATGGGCTACAAAGGGTCGTCATTTCACAGGTGAATCATTCGATTATATTTTTTTAATTTTGAAAGTAAATTTTTTTCAGAGTGATCAAAGATTTCATGGTCCAAGGAGGCGACTTTGTTAATGTGAGCGATCTGTTGTTTTGTTCAATTTTATTAAATTACCTTTTTTTTTCTTCTTCTCAGGGTGACGGGACTGGTTTGACAAGTATCTATTCGGTTGCGTTTCCTGACGAAAACTTCAAAGTGAAGCATGTTGCACCGGGCATGTTATCCATGGTAATTTTGGGTCATATCTTTCCTTAATATTTTATTATGTTTTCTTATGCAGGCTAACAGCGGCCAGGACACAAATGGTTGTCAGTTTTTCATAACATGTGCTAAGTGTGAATTCTTGGACAATAAACATGTTGTTTTTGGTATGTTATAAAATTTATGCATGATTTTTTTATTTTTTTATGTCTGAATAATTTTTTTTTTTTTTAGGTCGTGTGATCGACGGCATGCTGGTTCTCCGTAAAGTTGAAAACGTTCCAACCGGACATAACAACAAACCAAAGCTTCCTGTTGTCATTTCTGAATGTGGAGAAATGTAGACTCAAAATGTTTCTTCGTTTTTAATGTATCACCCTCATGTCATCTTTTGTGTGTAAATAAATATTTTTCATGTATTTTTGTTAATTTAAAAAGTTGATTCACGGATTAAATTTAAATTGTTAATTACAGTTTATAAATGCTGTCACGGTACTGCTCTTTTTAACTTAGGTATCAGATCTTGAGTTAAAGACGTGTTAGGTTTAGGGTGGGTTACAGTTAGGGTCAGAATATTTATTGCTTAAACTTGTATCAGTGCAAGCCCAAAATGTCTGTTTCTCTATCACCACTCAGGGCACAGATCATATAATGCTTGGGAATAGCTGGGACACAGGTCTGTGGCTCTTATAATCTGTCTTAGGGCCTATTATTACATATTGTTCCTGGTTGCACCTTGAAAGGCCAAGGATCAATTTATTCAATTTGTAATTGGCTTATTACATGCACATTACATGCACTGTCATAACTATTCATTTATATTACAGTTGAAGAGATCTTGATTCAATTAAACTGTAATTTATTTGTTCGTTGAATATACCAATATTGATCAGTTTCATAATGATATTATCAGTATAATTAGCACAGACTATTCATCAATGAATAAATAGTCCTTGATAATTATTGCCATCTGCGGGCGATCACACTTAAAAAACTCCGCCCACTCAATTACGTTTTGGTCAAGATGTAATTTCTTTCACTTTCAACCAATCAGCGTTCGCCGCCATTCAGAAGATCATTGAAAATTCGTTCTTCGATATCGCTGCCTGAAAGTTGGGCTGGAAGTTGAGGTAAGTTCAGATGAAGCCCTAAAACTGTTTCTCCGTTAATCATTGGTAATCAAAATAGAAACTTAGATCATCATGTCCGGATGGGTGATGAAAAATCCTTCAAATATCAATGGTAATTACTTGATCACTCGATGAAAACCAGAAAAGCATTATTATACAGAAATTTAACTCATTAACTGGCGCTCGCGCCGACCGTCCTGAATTTGGAAAATTCGCTCTCGAGCCGACAGACATCACCCCCATAGGCTGTTTACGCACATGTCCACTCTAATTATTCTTCCTCTATGATAAGGCATTGACCTACTTTAACGATTCATCCAGAACCCGATGATTAGTTGAACCAAACATCAACTGATAAAGAATGATCCGAATTAATCAATTATGAGAATAATCCTCGCTGTTTCAATCTACTATCAGAGTACCCGATTTCATAATTTTATTTGTGAATCATATGATATTGAATGCACAATAATATTGATATAAGATATATATAAAAAATCAGCAGAGGCAATCATTTGATTCGCCATCATTAGGCCCATCAAATGCCACATAAGTATGCGGCATATGATCTGGTCTGCTATACAAAGCTAGCCTATCCTTATGAAAAATCGCCTTTCACCAACAATAATATTACACAAGCCTACTAATTTCAGCATGATTACATCACAAAACATCCATTCTAATCCTATTTCACGTCAATAGTTCTTGACTCTTCTAGAAATAATCCGTTTTCAAGTTTTGTGTTGTTGCATGTAGCCCTTTGCAAAATTGCAGGCTACAACCTGGACGCAGTTATATTTGTCGGATTACTTGCATGAAAATTGTAAGGTAACCGGGGCATCTAAAATGTTATCTAATGTGGACTCATTTTGAGCCTGATACGGTAGGGCTGATCCACGGGCGATTGGGATCAGCAATAGTTTAGGGCTATAATTTGATAAACAGAACATATAGGAAAAGAAGTGCCCACAACATATTGGGCACAAATGGAACCAGTGTAAAACAGCAAAGATGTAACTCATGTAAGTATTGGAAAACTGACTTACAACTTTGTTGCACTAAGCACATGATAAAATGTGCTAGTTCTGTCAAACTGATAACATTCATGCTTTCTGCACCCACTCACCATCTACTTGGTGTTTGATACTACAAAGATGGAATGAGAGTGCCTCATCCTGTTAACTTTTTTTTATTTTATTATGGTTATAAATAGTTTATTTCATTTAGATTTTAGATATACGTGAAATTCAAATATCAGACAGGTGTGAGTTCTACATATTTGGAATAATGGCGCTATCATGATATCATCCTTACTGAACCGTTGCTATATAATAGCTTGGACTTTCCCACATTCTTAGATTTTAAATTGTTTATAGTTGTGAAAATAGGTTCATTAAATCAACGAAACTTACCGATAATTTTACAATCACCAAAAGCGACATATGCATGATCACTCTTGGTTTTGCATTTGTCAAAAGTAATAGTCCAATAAGTCAGCAGATGACCTCTGACCTTACCAAAGCTAAGAGTGAATATAATAATTGTAATAAAAACTAATAATAATAATAATAATACATTTATTTATATAGCGATCATAAAATTCACATAAGTTCTCCGACACACTTTACAGAAATATAAAAAACAATTATAAAGTATAGTTAGTATACTAAGTAAAATACATTAATAATAATAAATAGCCAGTTAAAATAGTATTATCAGAAAAAAAGTTATAGGTTTTGTCTCTGCTCGATCGTCCATAGGCCAGGACGTTTGCATTGTAGTCTGCGAACAAAGAAGTGAAGAAATAATTAAGAATATAATTGCCAATAATATTTGCATTAAAAATATATGGATGACTTTTAGAGATTTTTTGATTATTTCTCTGAAATGAAACTCGTCGGCTTTTATCTCCTCAGACCTTTATTAATTATATTAATAATTTTTACACAAAATGTTTCCTCTTTGCCGCAGATTGTCATGGCGGATGGCAAAGTGATTCCCGTCAAAGTGGCCTTGAGATGTCGGCCGCTTGTACCAAAGGAAATTGAAGAGAGTTGTGGCGAATGTCTCCAGTTTTTCCCTGATATGCAACAGATCATCATAGGGAGCGACAAGGCTTTTACTTATGATTTTGTGTATGGTCCTCAAACTCTACAGAGGGACGTTTACGAGACATCAGTGAAGCAACTCGTCAAAGGCATTTTCAACGGTGAGTTGCGCTCGATTTTGGTTAAATTTGTTCACCTCTTTGTTTGCAGGTTACAATGCAACCGTCTTGGCATACGGCCAAACGGGCAGTGGTAAAACCTTCACGATGGGAGGGGGATATGGCATGAGCCATCCAGATGCCGATCAAGAACTCGTAGGGGTCATCCCAAGGGTCATTGCGGACATCTTTGAGGGCATCAACAAACGCGCTGATGAATTTGATTTCATCGTAAAAGTTTCTTACATGGAGGTATTTGATGATGAAGAGTTGTGTTCACTGCTTGATTTGATTGTTCTGCAGATTTACAAGGAAGATTTATTAGATTTACTTGTTCCCGTATCCAAAAGAGAAGATGGTTGTGTGCAGATAAGAGAAGAAGGCAACGGGGGTATTAAGGTGTGTGGTCAGTGGTCAGAAGCCTCTGGTCAAACATGTCTTCTGTCTACAGGTCCAAGGTTTGACAGAGCGACAGGTAGTCAGTGCAGAGGGGTTACTTAGGTGCCTGGAAGAGGGTTCCAACAGCAGAACAACGGGATCCACTGCCATGAACGCCTCTTCCAGCAGGAGTCACGCTATCTTTACCATACACGTGGAACGTTGCAGTAAAGAAGACTCGTGAGTCACTGTTGGACATCCAGCATGCTCCTTACTGATCGTTTTTTTCAGGCAAGATTTGTGCAAAGCCAAATTCCACCTGGTTGATTTGGCTGGATCAGAGCGAGCGAAACGCACGCAAGCAGAGGGTACTCGTTTTAAGGAGGGCGTCAATATTAATAGAGGTCTTTTGGCGCTTGGCAACGTCATCAGTGCTCTGGGGGATGATGGTGGCAAGCGGCCACACATCCCCTACAGAGATTCCAAGTTGACCCGGCTGCTGCAGGATTCGCTTGGTGGAAACAGCCACACTGTGATGATCGCCTGTGTCAGCCCAGCTGATACCAACATGGAGGAAACACTCGGCACTTTGCGTTATGCTGACAGGGCGCGTAAGATCAAGAACAAACCGGTCGTCAATCGCGATCCACAGGCCGCTGAAATTGTGCGCTTAAAACAAGTGGTTCGTTTAGTGATTTAAATTTTGTTTTAATATGTATATATACAATTTTGGTAATAACAGGTGCAAGGATTACAAGTACAGTTGGCTCAGTCTGGTAAAGGAGATTTCTCAACTGGCAGCGAGGAAAGATTGAAAGCCTTGCAGGTTTGCATTGTTTAGCTTGTGTGACAATCTAATTATTTTCACTGCATCGTTCGTTGCCCTTTAGGAAGAGAACGAGCGACTCACCCTCAACCTGCAAGCAGCCATCAACGAAAGTGCTCTGAACCTCGAAAGAGCCATTGCAAAAGAAATGGCTTTCGAGAATTTGAAGCAGAAAGTAGAGAAATTGAAAGAGAAGTTCAAGTACGGCCTTTTGTTCATCTAATGTCATCATTATCTGTGATTTTTCATTTTTCAGTTTCCATAGTATCAGTCACTTAGACGAAACATATGTGAAACCAGAGAACGATGGCATGGAGACGGAAAGCGAGACCGTTGACAGTGAGCCCAATTCTGACATCCCTCACGCGAAGATTCACCCGGAAGAAATATACAAAGAAATGGAAACGTTCTTTGGAGACATTGATGTGTGTTTTGCTTGTATTCATGTTTTTAATTACTTTTATAAAAAAAAAATTTTTTTTCTTTTTTTCAGACGAGCGGAGAAGGAGTGATGCTGAGTGGGAAGGAGGAAGGAGAGGAGGGGGGAGTGCCTCACTCAGATCAACACAATGTTATGATGGAGAGGAGGGCTGAGCTGAATCGCGACTTAGCAGATCTGAACGGCAGGTTAGAGAACGCAGAAGCATACCGCAAACAGCTCATGCAGAGCTCTGAAAGCTGGGATTCCATCAAACTCAAATACGAGGTGTGTGTGTTGGTGACTGGTATCTTTATTATTTATCCTTATCTCCTGATCTTAACAGGATAATATTAAAAATCTCGAGATGAATATAGAGAAACTGCAAGAGGAGAAAGGACAGTTGCATAAAGAACTCCACAACAAGACCAACTCTGCCGCCTCTAAGTCAGTGCTTAATTTCAAAGTGTCGCAAGGGTTACTTTCTATTTTTTCAGGATCGCGGAGACCCGTCGTCAGAAGCTCCAGCAGCTGGAAGCACAGATTGGAGACATGCGCTCCAAGATCAAAGAGCAGTCGAAGATGCTGAAGATGAAGCAGCAGAAGGAGGAACAAGTCTGCAAACTCTCTCAGGAAATTCAGCTGATGAAGCAGCAGCGAGTTAAGATGTACAAACAACTGAAAGAGGACAACGCCAACTTCCAGAAGTGGAGGCAAGCAAAGAACAAGGAGGTCATGCAGCTCAAAGCAAAGGTCAGAGTAATCTCTTGTTGAGTGTGGATTTTATAATTTGTTTGTTGGATGCAGGAGCGAAAACATCAGGCTGAGATGGCTAAGATGGAGAGACAGAGTGAGCGACAGCAAACCGTTCTGCGGAGGAAGGCAGAGGAAGCGGCGGCTGCCAACCGTCGCCTGAAGGAGGCGCTCGGACGACAGAAGCAGGCGCATGACGAGAGGAATCGAAAGCAGGAAACCAACGAGGCGTCTGGCATTGGAAATCGTGTGAGAAAATTGTTGAGTCATGATCTCGATGTCGCGGTTAGCGTGGAGGAAGTCAAACGGCACAAACAACGCTTCTTGGTTGACCGCAAGGAGTTGACACAACATCTGCAAGAATTGCGCTCTCAGCTGGATGAGGCACTCGGCCCAGGTGCCTCCAAGGTTTGTCCTGCTTGAACTGTTGATTTTTATGGTATTGACGATGTTTGTTATTTTTCTAGCGTAGAACATTGAACGATTCATCGTCCAAAGATGTTGAATCAAAGGAAGTTGAGGAGTTGAGGCTTGAGATTAAACGTTACGAGAGCGATATTGAGTTGAGAACAGCGCAAATCAGCGATCTGCAGCAAAAGCTCCTGGATGTTGACCAAGGTAAAGTTCATGAAGGTTAACGACCCTTTCACTCTGATTCTGGAATCTTTTGACAGATGAGAAAACCAAGACGCGGTTCAATTCGCTGCATACAATGACTGAAGCCAAGTGTGGATTGCGATTCCTGTTGAACCAAGCGGTCGAAGCCAAAGTTGGAATGATTGAAAAACAGAATGCGGAGACCGGCGAAAAGACCAATTTTGAAGATTTGGAGAAAGAAATTGAGAAGATGAGAGAGGAGATTCATGAAGAGAGGAGGACACACTCACAGGAACTGCAGGCGCTGAGGAGGGAACAGGAACAGGAGACGATCGCTCTCCTTGAGTCGCTCAAGAACACATCAGCAGAGGTCGATCAAGCACCAAACGACGTTCTCAGGAAACGAGTTGAGTCGCAGGAAGCGGAAATTGCACGATTGACTTCCGTGCAACAGCAGTTGGATGCGAAAGCAGAAGAGTGCGAAGAACTCAGAAAGGTACGTTTTTCCGGTTCCTGTTTATTGTTAATTTGACTTTATTTCCAGGAACTGACTGCCACCCTGTTCAACAAGACGCGAGGCTGTGACGATCCTCTGCTTCCAGGAATTCTTGATGCCAGCAAGAGCATAGCGACCAAGAAAGCTGAGGATTCTCCAGGATTCTTCAATCCTGTTTTCAACAAGCATGTTCAATCACACGTTGGTTTAATCTCTTACTCGCCTGCTGTCAACTCACGTTTTTCTTTTCTAGTCTGATGAAGATGAAGACAGTTCAGACGACGGGGAGGACGAAGAGGACTCTGACCCCGATTACCGTCGTGGGTACACCCCCATCTCCGTCTACCAATTGCAAAGCAGAAGGACTGGGCGTGCGAGTCGGCTTCCGATGGAGTTGGATCCGATCCCCTCGGAAGAATCGGAATCTGTTATCAGCTGCTCATGCAGAGGAGCCTGCCACACAAAACGCTGCCCATGCCAGAAAGAGGGCATCAAGTGCAGTGACGCCTGCAGGAAGTGCGTAGACCTTTGCAGGAATCGCGAGGTCCAGATGCCGGTCTCGACCACCAATGAGGACGATGACAGCAGCCAATCGAGGATCTTGGATTCCACTTTCGTGACAGAGCCGTCAGTCATTGAGAACTCGCCGCCCAAGCGTAAATCTAGTCGCAAAGGTCGGAGGTCAAGCAAGATGAGCCTTGAGGGTCCTGTTGATGATGGTGACTCACGGGGAAGGAAGCGCAAGATGTTTAGCCAAACCGAGAATTTCTTCACAGCTCCTCAGTGAAAATTGTGATATTCGTCAAAGATTCTGTTTGTTTTTTTTATTTTTTTTATCGTCACTTTGTGGCCTTATAATGAGAGCTTTTTACAAAGTGAATTCAACACTTGTGAATTTCTCAGTTAAACAATTACACATATTTGAAATGATTGAATATATTTCTTGATTTACAAAATCATATATTCTCAGAAAACATTTAGCCTGACAGGCTGAAAGATTCGTTGACTTCCCAGGCAATTAGATCCTTTTCACATCACATTCCTGTAGAAAAAAAATATATCTTCAGGTATTTCGAGGTTAATAAAAAATTTAAAATGTAACTATCAATTACTGCCTTGTACCCGAATAGTATTTGCTTTATTATTTAACACCTGCAGTTTTTGGTTATTTATGCTTTAGAGGTCACAAATAACTTTCAGCTTTTAATCATTTTCAGGGCTGTAGGCATGTTAACTGGTTTATGGTGATATTTACCTCAGTTAATTTTCTTATAATTATGCTATTCAATGTGATTGCATGTTTGCTTGAGGTAATAAATATATTGAGAGGCATTCCTTCATTTCATGACTGTTATTTTTGCACGGGAACAATAATAACTCATTAAGTTTGTTTTTTAATGTTTTTATTTATTTTCAAATGAATATTTGTTTAAGTATAACGGAAAATAAACATTGACTAATTGAGGATAGGACAGATTTCAGCATTTCAAGAGGAACTCAGAATTTAAGATTGTTATTAAATTTTCAGCAGTTGTTTGAAGAATATACATGTATCATGCTCAAAAAGGGCAGAATTTTACAAATTGTATAACACAGAATGTATAAGAATGATTTATTTCAAATATGTCCATAAGAGGAGTTGTTGAATGCATGATACCACCCAAATGCACGATAGAAAAGAATTCTTCATTACAATATTGTGTTTTTGGTGTGGAAATGGAAAGAAAAAAATTCCTGACAACTGCAACTGTAATTTCCTTATAAACCAAACCAATTGCAATTTTAGCTCTCTTTATAGCCACGAGAGAGCCATTTATAGTGACTCCTGTAACCAATGAAATAAACTAACAATCAAACAATTACATCACAGTTAGATCTGAGCAAATATTTGTCATTAATTAGACAGAAAAAAAAATGGAATTGAATAATTATTCCAGGAGTTTTAAAAGAGATACAATTAAAATGTTGAAGAATGAATGAGTCAACAGTTGGTTACACAAACCAGTGCGTTCGACCAAAACCTTGAGCTGTGAAGAAAGAAAAAAAAAGAGTTTGGAATCTAAAATCAGCTCAAGATACAAAAATTTATCTTACCTATACTGCAAAGAATAGTCTTGGCCTGAAATGGGAAAATAAATAAAAATTAATCAGTGATAAGAATAGCCTGCAGTTGATCAGATTCAGGTTTCATATTAAAAGACAGTGAATACTAATATTTTTAGTAAAAGAGGTTGACAGAACTGACCTCGATCTCAGTGTTTGATTTAAAGACATAGGCTACAAACTTCTGTGCAATTGTGCAAGTAGTTTCGCTGGAAGAAAAAAAGAAATAAAAATTACACAATAAACTAATGAAATAAATACCCAGCGATATACGCAAAGTAAAGGAGGTTATCTGTCCTACGGCCGCACGATGAGATGGTTGTGTAGGAGTGTGTGAATATGACCTACAAAACATTACATACAAATTTAAAAACCCGACCACGCAACATCACCAATCACACCTTATCAGAATCAATGTCTTTAATAATCACGTCTGTTTCACTAGTTTCAAAATGCACACTCTTCACTTCCTGAAAAGAACAGTTGAACTAGTTCTTCTTCTAAACACTTTTTTACTTGTGGATTTTCTTCAGGTTTTACGAGTTCCATGACACGTTTAATCGCCCCCTCTATTTGATGAACCCCTCCATCTTGCCCAATGATGATTTTCGCGATATATTTCAGCTGATATTGCGCTCTGTGAAGGAAGCACAGTTGCATAGGAATTATTTCATTCATGTGTTTCAATCTCACCGCCCATCCTCACTGTGTACTGGAATTTCGTCCACCATATCTTCAGGCAGCTGGGCGTGCAGTGGCATTTTCTGTGAGAGAGCAACCTGTCGCTCTTGATCTTGTTGTAGAACACGCTGAAGAACAGGAAACGTTGGACCGGCTGATCGTAGGAGACTAAGAATGGCCGGAAAGATGGAACCATCAGACAGCTTGCACTGAGTTCAATAAAATACAGAAGATGTAATTAATGGTATCGCATCAAATTATTAATACTCAAAAAACATCACATTTATATAAAACAAATTTTTGTAAATAACTTTTGCTTTCTACTTTTGTTTCTCATACAAGTTGTGTGATTCTGTGATTTTGTATTTCATATTCTTATTTCCTTTTGTGTAATTTTGTTCAGTTTGTTCCCGACACTAGCTAGCTGCCTTGAACTTGATCATTCGCCCTGGGTTTTCTAGGGTGGCATTGTCCGTTGTTTTCTTTGGTTTTGCTATCTCATTTTTGTATTCTTATTTGTGTTATTTGTATTCATATCATTTCAGATTTCTGATAAATAAACTAAATTCAAAATCAAAATTCAAATAGAGACATGATTTACCTTCACAACGGAGAGATACACAGGGAAACCTTGGTTTTGTCTGAGAATTCTAGGAATCTTAAAAAAAGAAGAAGAGAGAAACAAAATTTAAGAAAGCAGATCCGAACTTGACTTACTTTGCCTTTGACAATGTTACGCAACGGTTCGTGAAGAATCTCGTCCAGAATGTCACCTGGTTCAATTTTCTCCTGAATCAACATCAAATTAAAAGACGTTATATTTCATGGAACAATGACTCACATCCTCAGAAGCAACGCCTCCATCATCCAAAGATGCAACGATGATTCTACCATTGACATGATGCACTTCAATGCCAAGATCTGAACACGGCACCAATTCTAGTTCCTTATACACAGGAATATGCCAAGTTTCATCAAGGAAAGCCATGCATTTTGTCACAAGACGAAAGTTAATTGCGGTCACTTCGTAGAGAAGAGAGAGTAAGATTTCCCGAAGGATCTCATTCCCTAAGATAGAGTTTGTGGGGTCATAACAGTTGGTCGCCATAAGAGGATCCCGCGCCAGCAGCTCAATAGGAACGCTCATGATTTTGCGCTGAAGGGAGAGACGTAGGAAGAGCCGACCCCTTCCTTGTGCCGTTATCACCTTTCGACAGTCTTTGACAGCTTTGACAAGGATGTCAAACAGTGGGTTAATGCGAGCCCCCTCGTGACGCACACAGGCCAGGCGCTCGATCCAGTGCCAGTAGTCTCTCTTTGTGAATCCAAGGAGAGACGCATGTCCTGTGAAGCGCAATATGCAAATAAGGAATTCATGATGAATGACAACGTATTCTACCAACCTCTGATTCCTTTGCGCAGAATGAGTTCAAGAGTCTGGCAGAAGGAGCGAAGGTGAGGATGCTCGTCGCATATAACGTCACCATCTGTCCTCAATGCAATTATGTGGCCTGAAAGTTAGAATTGCAGATGCATATTTATGGCACCAGAGTCATAACAGCAAAGCAGATTGTTTTCAATTTTGTATCCAGCTTTGCATTGAGAAAATTATCAAAAGAACTGGAATAAGTAACACACTCATCTACGTACGGATCACGCCTCAATAAATCAACATCTTCACCAGAATATTATTAAGCCATTTGATTTTCTTCTCAATAAACTGTCCGATCTCTAGCCGCTTAGACTAAATCACTACATGCAAGTGAAGTCTTACTGTTTTTTCTAGAACCATGAAGCAAAGTCCAAAATCTGGGCAGTTTGAGAGGGATTCCCTCACTAATAGAAAAAGCAATAGCATCTCGCCTGCAGCTGTACATCTCTCAAAACAACCTGGATGAACCTCATCAATCAGCTTATCGTCGCCACCACAGTACCGAAACAGCCCTTGTACTAGTACAAAATGACATTCTATGTGCATTGGGGGAGAGGAAGGCGGTGCTCCTTGTTTTGTTGGATCTCTCAGCTGCATTTGACACGGTTGACCATGAGCTGATCATCAGCATCATTAGAAGTATCGGTATTTGTGGAACAGCGCTTGATTGGTTCATCTCATACCTCAGTGACCGCAGACAATTCGTGAAAGTTGGAGAACACGAGTCATCCAGTGAGGCAGTCCCTGCCGGTGTTCCACAAGGTTCGGTTCTCGGGCCGATTTTATTCACGATCTATACATCATCCCTTGGAAAATTGCTCCGTTCACTTGACATGAGTTACCACTTGTATGCAGATGATACGCAGATATACATCGCGTTTGAGCCAAAGTCATATGCACGGAGCATTCAAAGACTGGAAGAGTGTATTAAGAAAGTTCAGGAGTGGATGTTAGTCAATTGTCAGAAAATGAATAAGGAAAAGACAGAGTTTCTGCTAATAACATCAAAGCATAGGAAACGTGATTTGTGCCCTATTCTGCATATTGGAGACTCAGAGATCGCCACAAGTGAAACTGTTAAGAACATCGGTGTCACAATGGACTCGCACGCATCAATGGCTCAACACGTAAACCAAATATGCAAGACTGCTCACTTCCATCTGTACAACATCGGTCGCATTCGCAATTACATCAGCCAAGATGCAGCATCGCTTTTAGTGCACGCTTTTATAACTTCGCGTTTGGACTATGGTAATGCTCTGCTTACTGGCCTCTCTGCTTCATTAATATCAAAATTGCAACGTATCATGAACATTGCCGCACGTATTGTCACTCGCACCAAGAAATTTGATCATATTACACCCGTTTTAAAACATCTGCATTGGCTACCTGTGTGTAAACGAATCGATTTTAAAATTGCACTTCTTGTCTTTAAATGTATACATCACTTGGCTCCATTTTATTTATGCAATCTGATTTCACTTCACAGGCCAAGTAGATCACTTCGGTCTTCAAATCTCAACCTTTTATCTGTGCCACGCTTTAATACCAATATACATCGACGTTCTTTTAGTGTTTATGGCCCCATTTTATAGAACTCTCTACCAGATGACTTACGTTTTGAAACTGAAATTGCCATTTTTAAACGTAAGCTAAAAACTTTTTTATTTCGCTCATACTATTTTCACTGACTGTTTTATTTATTTATGCATTTTACTTTGTATACTTTATAATTGTTTTTAATATTTCTGTACAGCGTGTCAGAGACTTCTTTGAATTTTATGATCGCTATATAAAATAAATTTATTATTATTATTATTATTATTATTATTATTATTATTATTATTACTTATAGAAATAGTGAAATACCAATACCTCACAAACAATGGAGACATGTTGTGTTTTCCCAAGACACATAGTGCATACAATTTGTGTTTTTCTCTTATTCATATTTTTTATTAATTTTTATTTTCCTTGTTTATTTGTTTGCTGTTGTTGTTTTCATTATTGTTGTATTTTTCTTTGACAAAAACTGTAACTAAGCATGTTACGAATAAATGATATAATAATAATAATAATAATTGGTATGTGTTTTGTAAATATTTCAGAGGCGACCCTTCTTCTGACGATACCAATCACTGGCAGCTTCCCATCAGAGAAACTCAGTTTACTCTTTTGGGCGCCAGAAAAAAATAAGCATTATGGTTATACTCAATGCATTTTGGTTTTAGATCCTTTTGAAACTAGAATTAGTGTTGCGTCTTCAAGAGTCAGAGTCCTCGCAATGTAGCGGGTGCGTCAGTGGAGCAAGATACCCTTGTAACCAAGGATATCAGCCTTGGTAACGACTTGTTGCATTCTTGTGGAATTCATTAAATGTCAAACATTCAACATTCAGTTGAGCAAACAGTAAATGTATTTGTAGGTGCGATAATCACTGATCAAGCTTCCTTGACTCAGACAATGTGTTTCAGCGCCATAAATGAATAACTGCATTCAAATTTGTCACACTCAAGACGCCAAGATAACCTGTTTCCAATAATTATGATAGTAATTACATTAGTTAGAAACAGCTTTCACTGTGACTTTAGTTAATAAATGGCTTTGAGTTGAAGGTAAATGATACAACACATCAGCCGATCAGGGCATTTTCTGATACAGTCCTCATAGACAACCAAAGTCATAGAAGGGCCACGGGCTGGACCCAGAGCCCGCAGGCTGCCAGATGTCAACCCCTGATTTAAATTAACTCCCATTACAGGCACATTTTGTGTTCACTCTGTGATTCTAGGAGAACCTTGAAGGCTTGTTGCAAGCTATTGCCAGCACTACGCAAATGGGAATACACATACAAGAACCGTAAAATACGTTTCACCTCTTACAAACAATTTAGCTGAACAATTGCAACCACAAAATAATGCAAAAATTCGTGATTCGTGAGTCTATGTGATGTGATCATGTCCCGCTATTGGAAATAATTATTGGGGCAATGATGACTAACTGCAACGATCCGTTTCACTTTGACATGCGGAATTAAGTGTACTCCTGTTAGTCACTTAGTGTAAATGTTAGCTACAGCTGAGACAAGTTACTAGTTAGTCAAAAGTTAGTCAAGTTAGTGACTACTCAGTCTACTGACTAGCTCCCCAAGGGTAGCGGAGCAGTTCCTACGGCTTGTTACTCTACTGACTAACCTTTCAGAAGCTTCAGCAAAGGGTCCGACACAGACATGTCTCACAATTCAATATGATTACAATCAACTTTAATCAGCTTCTGATGAATCCGATGCCGACATATTTTCACCACCATCGTTCAACGTCGCTAATCACACTTTAATTATGATTTTATTTTTATCGAGGATTATTTTGACAAATTGACAGCTCAAACATGATCGTAAATGAGTTTTGCATTTTCCGGCATATAACGCAAATCAAAAACAGCACGTTTCTCTTTCAGAGATAAATATTTGCTTACTTTGAAGTATCGCGATAGATGATATGGACTCATTCACTATATTGAATTTAGATTGTTTACAATTTATGAGGACATATTTTTTACGACATTCAAGTGCGTTATGAATACCTAAAATCATTACGTGAATCCAATCCAACGAGGCACGTGCTAATTAGTTTGTCATGTGGTCATTATCATATTGAATTATTAATGTCATAAAATACATGGCTAACACAGTCGGACACTCTGGTTCCTCATTTGTATGTCTATACATACATGCAAACTTAAATTGAAGTCATTCGTCACTTCGATATCGATCGATCATGGCTAAATCACGATTATTCACACAAACTATTTATAGGCTCCAAAGATAACCATGGAAGGTCAAGTCATTTGTTCGTTTTAATTAGTTGTCTGTTTATTCAACTTCATGCAAATAAGAATAAACACACGAGACCAGCTCCACAGGCAAACCTTTATTAGTAAAATGAGGTCGGATCAACGGTATAGCATAATTCATTTATGGTCGAATGATGGTCAAACTCATTGTCACTTAAAATCTCTCATTACAGGTTCTCAGCCTCAATACAAACATGAGAGACCGCACAACAGAAAACACTATAACAGCGCACTTTCGATCCTGAGCAACCGCTCGGAATAGGAAACGGGACCAAAGCCACCTACCAGACTGAGGCTACCAGACCGATGGAAATTAATTTGTAAGCCCGAACAAAATAAATAAGAACTTGATCACCAAAGTATATCCATACCTGCAGCAACGTAACCGAAACCCACATTGGTTAAAGTGCCTTAATAGCCCTAGAGACCCTTTAATAAGGATAGGGTTATTGTAGGATCTCTAAGTAGCCCCACACGACTCTTCAGTGAAGGAACTCCATGAACCATTATTACAATTTGTGCCCGAAAAAATCACAGATCACAAGTCAATAGACCCAGGCATAGAAACAGATGCAACTGTCAATTATTCAAAAGGATTCATCAACAGATATACTGACTAATTCGATTGTCTACTAACTTTGCTCATGTATACACATGTACAAAAGTAATTCGATTCTCAGAAGTTACAAGATCCTACACTCATGAATCAAGTGATCTGCAAATAGTTGAGTTAACATGGGATTCCACAAATGAAGGAAGACCAGACGAAGAATCGAGGTGAACTTAACGAGAGTGGGACAGCATTCAGTCACAGAAGACCAAGCTCATCAGCCAACCCAATTGAGAATAATATGGCAAATGCCATATTAATAGCCTCACAAGCACACAACAGTGGAGACTGGAGGCACGCCATTCCACACACAAACCTCGATCGGCACACATCTTCCTTTGGATGAGCTAAGAACAACTGTTGCAATTCGACTCGGGTGCAAAATATGTGAATCTTTTTTTTTTTTTTTTTTTTTTTTTTTTTTTTTTTTTTTTTTTGCCGTTGTAGAAAGAGAATGGACTGCTGAGTGCTGAGGCATCCACGGACCTTCGTGTCACCTGAATGCTGGCCGTTTCCCTCGACACACCGAACTAAACAACACAAGCAAGATCTTGCAAACGGCAAACATCCCGGCCATGTTGGAGCCCAACGGCCTGTCGAGAACAGATGGCAAGGAACCAGATGGGCTATCCTATGTACCTGGTCTCAAGGAAAAAATAATAATTTGGGATGTGACCGTTACAAGCACTATGCGAATCCTGGTTAATGGACAGAGCTACAACTGCCGGCTCTGCAGAACAACAGAACAATCCAGGCTGGAGAAAATGCTGCAATCTATCACCATATTCAACATTTGGCTTTTGAAACTTTAGGATCACGGGGACCATCAACAACAAAATTTATTACGAACTAAAAAAGAAAATCGAACTTGCAACAGAAGACAAACGAGAAGACCTTTGCCAGAAAATCTCCCTCGCCATCATTAACGGAAATTCTTCATCAATTCTATCCTCATTAAAAAGTCATCCATAATTTATACTATTCCACCATTATCTATACCTACTGTAAAAATCACCTCAGCTATGTTTTATTGTCATGCATTTGATTAATTTCACTCTCTCTTTAAACTCATGGCCCATTCAAACAGTGCAATATGATCGGTCGACTTTGGCATGATATATATTTCATTTGAGACATGCCATTGTTCTGAGACAAAGGATCAATTATGTCTTGCGGGGAAAGTGTGTATTTATGCAAAGTTGTAGACCATTTCCGCTTATGTTGATCCAATATCAAACGTATATGCATCAATAGTTCATCGTATTACCAGTATTCGCTCATTCGGGTGGGGCTTTTAGCCCTGCGCGGGCTGTCAGACATGACTAGGCCTACGTGGCTGCAATTAAGGTTATGTCACAATTGCATGGAAGTAAAAATCACGAATAAGTTGTGTTCGGAACTCGGTACCGGCTCAAGAACAAAGAAAAAATTAATATGGATTAAGTAAAGTTTAAAGCTCCATAAATGCAATCGATAAATGTATCATAATTATGTACAGGTCAGGTCAGGTCAGGTTAAAAGATCCTTTTGTATCAGGACTCTGGAAAATAGCAGGATTGTACAAGCCTAAAATAGATGCGTTATGATTATTTTAATCATAACGCACCTCCTTTCCTCGTCAGCGCTTCGTGCGTTGTCGCAGAATTCGCTCGTTCAGTCGGCACCATGGCAGTGGTTGAAGGCGCCTCGCGGTTCGCCAGCACCAGCCAAGTTCTTCAAGAGGCTGTGTCAGCCTTCAAAAGGGAATTCGCAGCAGATCCACAGTTCGCCAGTTGTGCTCCCGGACGAGTGAATTTAATCGGCGAACATACAGATTACAATGACGGATTCGTCTTTCCAATGGTGAGATCGATATTCTTGGTGCCATCATAATATTTGCAGAGGTCAATCGAGTGCGTTGTGAACATGTCAATGTTGTTGTTATGGTCATGTTGTTATGTTGGCGTTATTCTTTTTATTTAGAACTGCTGTACCAAATTACAGCTATGTACGTGCGTAAATGGCTGCTATAATTTGAATTAGTTATCTTTTATGATTACTTCTCCGGTGAAAGGTTCTACAAATACATATTGTATTTATGCAATATTTGTATATTATAATAATGAACAGTCAACCATTCCTATAATTGCATGCTTTCATCGTGTTATATTTCACAATCCTAAATCGTGATGAAAAGGTATAATTAAATTGCTCATGGGTGAATGTACTCTCGCTGTCCACGTGATCTCAAGTACCATTTCATATTGATCTGATTGTACCCATTAAAGGTCCCTTTCATTAATTAATCACGTGATCATGTATCCTTGAGTCGAGACCACTTGCATGCGTATTAGTATAGTGACTCCACTTTCCCATTAAGTGTTAGACAGACATATTTTTCTCTCTTTTGAAATCCGGTTAATACCTTTATAGTATAGAGAGATAACCCAATTCTGTGGTGTGCTAACATGCTGTCACTTGTCTATTCACTTTCCACGCACATTTTTCTCTTTCTTGTATTTTTTTCTTTTGTATGTTGCGGGGAGACTGAGGGAGTTCTATTTCAGGACATGATCATATCATTTGGGTTAAGAAATATATGGCTTTGAGTTAAAAAAACAAAAAAAAAAAAAACAATATTGTATAACTACCGGCATGTTATATTAGTACTGAAACAATATTGACAAATTGACAAATTTTTCATTAACAAAATGTTAGCTATGTTTACCCAGTAATACAAATTACATAATTATAGGGACAGCTGGAGGTATATCTATAGTTTGTCTACCAGTCTACCATGCAAGATTATAAATGGATAATTATTGTGTTCCCATTTATCTCTTCTATGAAGATTCATATTCATATAAATTGATGGGTGGAGTTCTATTTGCACTCAGTACCCTCAGAATAAAAAATTAAAATACGTGTATTTTGAATTTGCGCTATTTTTTCGTGAATGCTTGCATGGCTTCTGTGAAACACTCAATAGTCAGTAAGCAGCAATTTCTTTCGCTTCCCCTCAAATATGAGTGACATGAGTGAACAATATAGTCACTATATTGTGAGTGAGCTAGCTCTTTAATTTTTCTTTCAACCATTTTCCGTTCTAATATAAAGAAAATATTTTTCTTCAGATGATTGAATAAACAGGTATTTTTTAATGCATTATAATCAATAAGAAAACAATATTGCATAACTACCGGCATGTAATATAAGTGCTGAAATAATATTGATTATGTATACAAATGTATATACCTGGTAGATTATACAAATTGAATCAATGTTAATTTATTTTATTAATAATAATAATTACATGTTGTGGGAAATGGATGGATGATTCAGTGTTTTGGGATAATATCCCAACTGAGCTAATTTTAAAAATCACATCGAAAGAGCATGTGTACATGTTCAGTGTATCAATTATGCTTTGGATCATTACACACAAAATAACTCTCATAGAAACCTTGGCATAACAAAACTTTGAAACGATTCTTATATATAATCCAAAGTTTTCCAAATTTCTTGTTTCTATAAATACCCTAATTTATGGTCAAATTGGTTATAAGGTTTTACTCAACAGAATGTGCATTTGCTTGCTGCTTAGGTTTACAGCGATTGAATGATTGTATGGTGGCTGACATCTGTTCCATGTTTAATCAATATCCATGTTAAATCCATGTACAAATATGATCGAACATGTCATGTTTTATTGATGCTATGCAATCAATTGAATGCGGAAGTTATTTAACAAGTGGCCTTTTTAAAGGTTTACACACATTGATTTTATATGGTTTATCTCCGCATTTTTATTTGATTTGCTGTCTGAATGTCAGTTTTCTTCTTGCACGAGCACAAAGTGGGGCTATAATTATGAAATGATATACCATGTATTAATTACATGATAAGTGCACTACTGTGAAGAGAAATTTTAGTTGCCATGTAATTACTGTTAATTATCATTTAATCACACTCTCAATGTGGCTATTAAG
>KB296106.1:248156-264612 GCA_000328365.1 Capitella teleta | reverse complement strand
GAAAAAGAAGGCATTGGCTTGTCAAAAAGCCGAACATACGTTTGCTGGAATGCCGTGCGGAATCATGGACCAGTTCATCTCTACACTCGGACAAGAAGGCCAGGCGCTTCTGCTGGACTGCAGGTGTGGTCAAGCATGGCTTCAATGGCTGAAGTGAACATTTTATGCTTCAGGTCAATGGAGGGACGTTTAGTGCCCATGAATGACCCAAGTCTGGTCGTGCTTATAACCAACTCAAATGTGAAACATGAACTGAGCAGCAGTGAGTACCCTGTGCGGCGAGCGCAGTGCGAAGAAGCGGCACGAATTATGGGAATATCCAAGTTGAGAGACGCCAATTTGAGTCAGCTCGAAAGTGAGTTGATGTGATGGTGATTGAATCTTTCTGATTTTCTTTTTATTCTTTGCAGCCTTTAAATCCCAGATGGAACAGGCGATTTACCAAAGGGCCCGTCACGTCATCAGTGAAAACCAGCGGTGTGAAGAGGGCGCCGGTCATCTCTCTTCTGGGAATTACACGGCGTTTGGTCAGTTGATGCTACAGAGCCACTCTTCCTTGCGGTATGGCTAATGAACCTTCTTGATTACGGTGACCACTGATTCTCTCCCTCAGTGATGATTACGCAGTCTCATGCCCAGAACTCGATGCGCTGGTCAATCTTGCCATGAATATGGATGGCGTGTACGGGTCAAGGATGACCGGCGGTGGCTTTGGTGGTTGCACGGTCACTCTGGTTAAGGAGCAGAGTGTCCAGAATGTCATCAACCACATTAAGGTTGGTCTCTCTTCCCTGGATCCAATAACAATTGACGCGTGTATTTCAGGATGGGTACCAGGGAACCGCCACTTTCTACATCTGCCAAGCGGGAGCGGGAGCCCACCAGGTGGCGCTGTGAGCCCCAATGTGGAAAACTGTGTGGAAAATTTGTATCAACTGAGACATCAAATGGTTATACCTGGACTGGTCATTATATTTTAGGATTTTACCTAATCTCTCAATCGAAAATGGATAAAAGGGTGAATTTTTGAATCTCAAATTTCTACCTCTTTTAGAAATGACATACTTTATAGCAATTGACTTCAGAATTTTTGCTGTGTCTAACATAGAGAACGTAACAGGTATTGTTGGGTAATTCTTCAGAATATTTATCGTATGCATGTATACATGTACACCAATAATCCAGCATTTTGTTTTTTTTCAGCTAGTGAAAACAGGGTATTTAATTTTTCTAGCCTTGCAGTGAATAATTATTTTCTTTTCTGCCTTAGGAAGTCTCACTTCCCTCAAACTTTGATACATCAAAAAAAATCCTAACATACCATTATTACTAATTAGTCAGTATGTGTTATAAGTATAGCCAATGAGAAGGGTATGTTTTTGCCTCCATGTAATTGTACATATACGTTTATTCGTTCATCATTGAAAATCAATGTGATTTTGGTGCCCAAAAAAAAAAAACAATTCTAGGGTCAATCAGAAGGGGGGACCAGGGTGCAAAAAGAGGAGAAAGAATATAATGAAATAGAATAAATGAGAAAAAAAAAATGTATCACAGCTTCAGGCGGTACATAACTCTTGTATAGAGAATTTAATATCTCGCAGTAATTCAATATCATGAGCATTTAGATTCTGATCCAGCTTTTTTTGTCTATTCTGAGAATAAAAAAATTATTTAATGTTTGCATTTAATCAATATTCTCTAGTTTTCTTCTTGTTGTGGTATGCTATGACTTTCAGTGCAATTTGTTATGCTTGTTTTGAGACTGACTTAACTTAGGTTGTGAAGTACGTTTTCTTGTCTAATCGACTGATTCATCAAAGCATCACATTTCTGGAAACGAAATTTCTGAGGTAGGTTATCATTTTTTACAGATAATAATATTATAACTTTTAAAATACTTTACGGTCACTACAAAAATGATAAAAATCCATGAGATCAGTTTAATTAAAATCTGTATTTTGGTAAAAATATATAATGAATTACTTCAAAAGTAGGTATACTTTATATGTAAAAAATAGAGATGTGGAGAATGGCAAGGAAAGGTGGAAATAAAGAGCGTTCACGCATGGCCACTCGACCCGTGCGATGGACAAAGTTGGCTCGGGATGGTGAGAAAGATGACCCGGCCGTCTGAGGTCTCATGGATGCGCCCATCTGGTGCAGCGGTGGAAGGGGTCTGGTATTGCGCACTGTCCTCCAATACCCCCTGAAACGAAGTTTTGTTAACCTCAAATTTGATAAATTAATCACTCACATAGGGATTACCGACGTCTGAGTGGTAACGTCCAGCCAGGAACTTGGCACATATGTATATTGATCCAACGCTCATGAATCCCTCGACTAAACCAACAATTAAATGCAGAGAATGAATAATAAGACGTTCGCCCTGAAGAAGAAAATATATAATTACGCATTTCACAAGTGAATGTCACAACTTCCACGTACAACATCAGATGCAATATGGTTTTCTCTGTGACGGTTAAAACGGTTCGCTTGGTAGATGGCAGCACAGGATATGGAAACCAAAATGACCGAAAAAACAGCAGAAACACATGAAAACCCCACAAACACCATCACCTGTAATGCCAGAGACAGGGTTAAAATATGGGAAATCATCAAAAATATTTTTTTTCACCATTCTGACGTTGTACTCTCGCTTGATGGCGAGAACCACGCCGAAAAACCCTGCAAACAAAAACTTGAAAGCTGAGAATGATATTAATTTTTAATTAGTAATATTCTCACAGGAATCCCACACCATATGCCGTGGGCGAGGTAGTACAGCTCTGCTTTAGATGCAAAAGCAGCGAACATTAGGACCATACTAGAGACCCCAGCCGCCATTTGAATGGAGCCAAGGATTCCGGAGGCAGTGAAGTTGAACTGATGCCGGGGATCTAGAGGCAAGTCCTGAACACGGATTCCTCTGAGGCCGGTCTCACTGGGATACTGGATCCCCGGTGGGAAGTTTGCGGACGGCGGAATCGTGGTTGCTGAACCTGTAAAGAAAGCATAAGATATATTTTCAACTTCCGAATAGATATCTAAATTGTAAAACATGTTCATGCTATGTTCAGACCCTGGCGCCACTGAAGTCAGCCGGCTGCTGCCACCTTCACCACCGTGATGCTGTGATTCAGTTCAGTCGCCATTATATGAATTGTTGCACTTAACATAATTCTGTCAATGAACTCCTGGAGAGCAAGAAGACACGACCAAATTTTGACGAAACCATGCCAATAAGTATGCGCAGCTGACAAAATACTTTTAAAATTTCCATCTTTTACACATATTTTGTTTGTTTTGCATTTACCTGTTTATTTTATCTTCTCTTTTTTTTTATAGATTATTTTGTGATTATAATAATTTCTGTTCTAGTCTTCAGAAGTTCCAGACATTTTGTGGGTTAAATTCACTTTTTAAAAGCCGATCTGTCTCGTTAAATATGGTTTTAAGCCACTGTACATTACTCAGCCAGCTTCTAACTAGTAACTAGCACAGCAGCTAGCCAGCCGATTTGACAGTCAGTTAGCTGCTAGCCAGCTACTGTTGTTAACAACCAGCTGGTATGATTTCTTAACAGCAGCTCTAGGGTCTGGGAATGTTAATAAAAAAAAACACACAAGAATGCTTGCATGTTTGAGGTGAATTATAATGATAATTAGTAATATTATACCTGTATGTAATCAACAGTCACTTTCTATTCGTGGCACAAAATAAATATATCTACGGTATATACCGTATATGTGTAGCATAATTAATTATATGTTATAATTGTTATCTGTGATTCATGAGAAGTCCGAAAATCATAACGCACTTTTCACGTCTTGATTATGTGATGTACAAATCATAGCGAATAATTCAATTGGATACCTGGATGTTGACAATTTCTGCAACCGATGAGTTATCACTGCATGCCGTAGCCTCTCAGCATAAATTAATTAATCTCATCAACTTTAATTCAATGCAGTCCTGAAAATATTTCTCTGGCGCTTTTGAATATTCATAAATAGCAGTACAATGCGTGACTGTATAGGCACAGTGCAGCAGACGAAAATCGATGGAGAAATGATGCATCAGTGCTGCCTATAACCATATACTAGTATAGTCTATATGCATGCGCTTCTCGGGGAATGCAGATTTCCGGAGAGCTCATGCCAACGAGTTTTGCGTTGCATAACCGCCAGTTCAACCAGCACAAACGTTATGTTTCACTTGACTCAAATCTCACGTATTTTACCTGTCTCAAGCGTTGTGTGTTGTCATGGCGACTTTCATAGAAAAATCTGCGTTGCATTTAATCGCATTAATAGTGCGCATAGTGATAATTGTAATCTAGTCTATAAACTGAATTCACGCATACAAGTTCATGTAAGGTAGATCACAACAAAACTCACAAACAAATCATTATACGTGAATATCGGATAGCTAGCATTGACTGCTATGTTTCTAGGCTACGGAGATGCGAGTTCACTTGGTGCACAGGTGTTGTTGGCAGCTCATATAATAATGGAATTCTAAGACTATTGCACGTATTCTTGATAATAAACGATTTCGCACAATACCTTCTGCCATTTCCCTTGGGCTATTTCGTACAGCTGTTATATCGGCGCGTTTGCATTGGATGACATTGGCGAACCGCGGTGCAGGAGACAAGAATGGGTCGCATTGCTTCGAACGCTGCGATGCATGCAGGTGGCTCACAAAAGAGATGCTGGCGGTGCGCTATGATCAGAGACCCGTTATGATATAGCACCATCTGGGGACCAAGCATTGTCTCACGACCTGACGACGCAAATCCATCGCCGACCTCGGCGCGCTGGGCTAACTGGGTATACATGCATTACACATTGTTAAATACTAAATAACCGTTTATCGAGTAGGCCTACTCGTATGCAATTCTCCGTTATTATGGTCATCGATCCAAGCAGGCTAAAAGATCCTTCATTTACAAATATTTTGTTGAGTACGTCATGCAAAATGCTATATTAAGCATTGTCAACTACGCGCTCTAACCATACATTTATTTACGAGTGCTTTGCATAAGATATCATAGTTCCTCTCTCATTCAATATTAACTTATTACCCGATTTCTTTGCATAAATGGGCGCAGAATAACATAGTCAATCAATAGTAGGTACATGTGGTTCTTTTTGGAATAATTGATACATTTTAGCAAATTTTAGAGTTTTGTTCCCAACATGGAGTAGATAGACTACTTTTGGCTCACTCTGTATTATGCTGTTGTGGCATATAATTTTAGGCCCAAGGTCAAAAGGTGGGATCAAAGATACTTCATCTACCTTTGGTGGGATGATTGTACATGTATTTGTATTGTATAATTTTTTTTCGTAATTATCTGATTGTCATTTTAGTCATGAACTCTAGCACTTCTCGTTCCGGTGTATGACAATCGACGAAATTGCGGCTCCAAGTGGAAAACTGCGGTGCATCTGCAGCGCTTAATTATGTACAAAATTAGACAACTTGCCGGGTCGAATTTCGCGGCCTGAGGACCCCCATGTTCACCACGGCACGGCATATTGCATATGTAGTGTCAAAATGTGGTACCTACATGGTTGGAGAGTGATGGATATTAAATAATATTTTGTGCTCTTTTAAGCAGTTGCGCCTTCGCGGTAGCAAGCGCTTGCTTGTATGCTGCCCGGGGAGTTAAGTTTTTGTTGGTTTGATGGGTCCAATAACTAGGGAAATTATTGTGAAGTCAGAATGTCAGAGGGACGGACATTGTAATCAAGACTTCAAAATCAACTTTTACGCTGGCGGGAAGCAGCTGAAACTAAATTTCAGAATTATTCAAATGGTTCTGTCGACTTCCCGTGTGTTCCTGTCAACGATTAGCAGAATTATTTTTTTTTTTTTTACTAATTAATGTATGATCTATTTAATCCAGTCTAAAAGTATGCTGCACATATTGTATAATTTCGATAATACGAGATCAGTAATTATATAAAAAGCATTATTCAAAATGATTGTCTTGATTTTCCATCCGGAAAGCCGAAGGATGGACTTGTCTTGGCTGAAAGGCCTTAAGATTTGTATTCATAACGTACTGAATGTTGGAAAATCATAATGACCCTGTATAATACGACCACCTGTCTCAGACGATTGCTTTCAGCTGGTTGCCTGAGTTGTTGTCTGAGACATGACTTAGTGACAGTGTTGTCTGGATGGTAATTTAATATAATTATATATCAAACAGATACATACTTGGCTTAGCGGCATTGAATTTGGAGACGTGTTCATGGTAACGGTTTTTCCACAGCTAACTTACTAAGCACCGGGCCTGGGGGTCATGTCCTCAGTTTGGGGCAGCAGAAGGGTCAATGCAACAGAGCCAATTATCATGTTGTGATGGTAGACTGCCGGAGCTGTAATTAGTCTACTCACATTGAAAAGGGAGAGCCAGTGGAGTCAGCTTCAATGTTTATTCAGCATCAGGTCCAGGAGAAACGTGCTCGAGACTCGGATGAGACTCTGCTTATGAGGCTGAAGAGCTGCCCTTATATACCCTGGGGATACGTGAGGAGAGCCATGGCCAAGCCCGATGGGCCCTGTGGATAGGGGCAAAGTCCAGGCTGATGCAATCGCCGCATGGCTGATGCAATCGCAGCACGTCTTTGCCCCTCGCCCTGTGACATCCCATCGCCTTCTAGAAGCTTCCAGAAGGATCTTGAATGTTCCACAAGCGAAGCCTGGCCTGGTGTAACATGATAGCTGGGGCCACTGAGTACACGAGTAGCTGAGCGATATATGGGGTGTAAACAAAGAATATACATAGCTATCTGCTACAATGTGATCACTCCGGACCACATCAGTATGACATTATAGCAGGACGCCATGGGTATATACGAACCTCACTCGATTTAGCTGTGCTAGGGTTTACTGCACATCTTTTAAGTGTAAAAGGCTGATTACATGTATCCCCATATAATTGTGATGATCAGGTCAAGCAGCCTTTTATAATTTAGAATATTTTGTATTGAATGCATAACACACACTGAATGTCATTCAGTGTGTGTTATGAATTTCCACCTTTTTTTTCCAGACAAGCATTCACTGATTCAGAATGAGTGCATACGTTGCTGCCAAACAGGCGGAAATCATTCGCTCGCATCAGAAAGATGACTTCTACACGGGTGGCATCCAGAGCGCTCTTTCTGAAATTGTTCAAACTTCCTTTGGTAAGATTTCAAACTCTGCAGTTGAACTCATAAATGCAATTTGTTTGCTTTTTGAAGGTCCTCGAATCTGGATAAACTGGCGACATGAAATTGATCTGTTGGCAGACCTCGGATATTTTGTTCTGACTACCGTTTCTGGTGACCTCCTTTGAATGCAATCATCGTTTTAATTATCCTTAATCATTAACAGGGTATCAGACGCTTGGTGAGGAGTACGTGAACATTCTGCAAGTGAACTCATCTCACAGAGTCATTCCTTCACGAATGGTTCGTCCTTTTGCAAGATGAGATGAAAATTATCTTAATTTAATTAAACAGAGACGGGTTGCCATGGTGCTCCTGCAAATCCTGACCCCTTATCTACTTCATCGCATCCTCAATTGGCTTGAGACAGAGATGCGGCAGAACAGGGCCCTGAACATCACGCCACGTGGCCGAGATTCAGCGATCTCTCTCATCAAAGGCATCCGCAGTTCCTTAACCTTTTTGCACCGATGCCACCTGGCAGTGTTCTACATGTCAGGTGTCTTTTACCACTTTTCTAAGCGCTTCACTGGCATTCATTACGTAAGATTTCTCTCATTTTGAGTTCTGTGGATGAATGATGTTATTGCAGTTGTTAGTCAGACCCGGAATGCAAAACAGCAAAAGACCGAGTTACAAGGTTCTCGGCTGGCTTTCCGTCATTCAACTGAGCTTCAGTGTGTTGCAACAGGCAATTAAAGCGCTGCAGGAGACACGAAAAGCCAGCAAGACTGAAAATGCTTCTTCAGTGGGGTCAGTGATTACAGTTCATCAGAGAGCAGAGTTTGTGTAATTATTCTACCAGGTCTGTGAGTAAAGTTTCTGTACCAGAGACCTCAATGGATCCACAGCGTAAATGTGCCTTGTGTTTGGAGACACGGCAGAACTCCACAGCCACGCCCTGTGGTCATCTGTTTTGCTGGGACTGCATCGTTGAATGGTGTACAATGAAGGTACGTTGAACGCATTGCAAATGTATTCTGCATTTTTTTCTTTACTCTTGTCCAGCCACAATGTCCGTTGTGTCGAGAAACTTCAGAATTGAGTAGATTGATCATCTTGAAGAATTTTGACCAAAACTGAATACGAAACCAATGATATTTCCATAAGATGGTGCGGAATGTTTTGTGCCTAACTAGTCAATTAAATGTGATTTTTCTAATTGAATTATGATTCTGTTACATTTACTGATTAACTCTTTTGTCACAGTTTTCACAGAAACTCTTTAACCTAATAGTTATGAGAGCATTCTCAGGCAATTTATGGTTTAATCATGTATATTAAAAGAGGACCTCCGTTCAGGAACCTCTTTGTATCAATTCCATTGGTATTTTTTATGAATGCGAAGATATTCATTTTACTGTAACATTACTGTAAACCGTAATGTGCGATAACAGAGTGGACGAATGAAAGGGTTGCCATGACAGCTGTTGGCACATAAGGACCACTTTTCATTAGCGATGTCTCATCTCATATAATAGGAAGAAGCTTGTCTTCATATCTATGCCAGCATTTTTCATCATTCTCTAATAGGTCCTCTTCTAATTATTAACAATTATAACTGGTATACCAGGTATAGCCATTGTATGCATAATAAAAATGATAAAACAATAAGTGTATATAATGTTTATTGCATTGAAAGATGAAAATGACAAAATAAAAATAATATAATATGCAGAATCCATACAGGAAGTTATTGCTCAAATATTTCAAGATTTTCCGCTCCACATCGATCAGAAGATAAGAGAAAACCACACTCAACAACGATGCTTATTCAACAGCATAAATATGATGCAGTCACACAGCAAAGAAGACTACACCTGAGTCGTCTTTAAAAAAAAAAAACACTCATTGACACATCCACTCACATGATATACATACACAACCTCATTTCTGGGTCACATTTTCTTTATCGCAGTAAACTTGGAAATCACCAGACTGATTCTTGGAAGCGAAGAGCAATTTTGAGGCCTGTTTGCGCTGAATAATGGCCTTGGGGGTGTCGCGACTCTTGCGAGAGCGACGCATGGGCAAGTCAGAGAGAATAGCCAGAGGAGAACGAGGCGAAGGTTTGTCCCCGCGTGAAGAGGGCGTGTTGCTGTTGCTCTGGAGCAGGAATTGGGGCGTCTTCTTTGATGGCGTACTCAATTTCCTCTCTGAAATGACGTTGACATAATAAGAAATGTCTCAAATTGCTGGACTTACGTGTAGGAGGACGAATAAGACTGTGCATATCAGTGGAGAGGTCAGGGTTGGAAATTGAGCGACTCATCAGCTCTACGCTGGATTCACTTCCTGTCCTCGGACGATCGATATCTGGGGAGGGGAGAACTTCCACCGCTTCTTCCTTGAGGGTGTAACACTCTCTCTGCACTGGACGAACCGGAGTGTCCGCAGCTTCAGCAACATGTCCTTGAAAAATCAAAACCTAATTAGAGAAGCAGAGGAGGACATTCAGAAACAAACCTGGAACCTTCTCCTCTCCAGCGTAGATTGGAGTTCTCATAATCCCATATGTCGGAGAACGTGGATCCACAATCATGCTGGGCGTCTTCTCCACTTGAATGGGAGTTCTGGGAAATTCGGCAGCAGGGGATCGAGGGTCATTGACTTCTTCAACCATCTTGCGTTGCATCGGGGGCGTGGGAGAGGCAGAATCCTCCATCAGATCCTTGAATGCCTTCGAACTGGCAGAACCCATTTTGATGTAGCCTTTAGAAATAAAATCACAGGGGTTAGTTAAAGAGGACCTCTGTTTTGAACTAGTAACGAATGATAGAGGATGCATTGCAAAAAGACCTTGGGTAAGGCACTAAACTCCTGCTTACCTCCTCGGACCATATAAGCCTTATTTGCTTCAGGATTCAGAGGTTAAATAAGCCCCCTCCCCCCCCCAAAAAAAAAAAAAACTTTTTGACTTACATATTATTATACAAAGCGTTTACTGTGGGCTAATTCCTAGATACATCAAATTTGGGAGATTTAAAATCTCCCTTCATTCTCGTGTTCAATTTCAGATTGTGGTGACATGACTAAAGTAATTCTCCTAATCCTATTGTTAACAATGGGAGCTGTTGAGTGAGCAGATCTTTCAGTAGTTCTTATAAAAGAAATCTCGAACTCATCCCGTTTCAAGCTATTCTGTCTGAGTAGGAAATTGGTATGTCAATCATCAATCATTCAATGTGTCTTGAATATATATCATTCACAGTTGGCCAAATTTTTCTAAAATTGTCTCTCCACTCACAAGATCCCATAGAATCGATATAAAAACGCTCCGAAATGAACAGAGGTCCTCTTTAATCCAAAAGTCTCAGTCAACTTGTCAAAGTCAAGTGGTGATAGGATGGATCAAGGATAGTCGATGATCCAAGTGCCTTGTTCAACGGCGAAGTACTTAAGAGGCCGTACCAGAAAGTCCGGATGACGAGCAGGCCAAAACAAAAGATATATTTTAGTTCCCCATACAGAAATATTAGGCTCGAGTAAGTTTCGGCTTCCCCTGAAGCGATTCGGACTAGTATTCTCCCAAGAGTGATTTTCAGAAATGTTTTCTGCTGAGCGCCGCCATTGCTGATGTTTTGATCGGTGTGCGCATGCGCGTGACCTGACCTCCTTTGAGCAATGTATGTAATTGGGTCAGGGCATTATGTCTGCATACTACAGTGACCTGACTTAATATGCAAATGTAAGAGAAGGAGGTCAGGTCACGCGCATGCGCACACCGATGACAACAGCAGCAATGTCTGCGGAAAGCAGCCGAATTTTAAGAAAAATCAATATTTTAGTTGATAATTAGTTCGAATCGCCTCAGGTGTGGTCGAAATTTACTCGAGCCTCAGATTTTAGTGTGGGGAACTGAAATATCAACTTGGGTTCAGCCTGTTAGCCACCCGGAACACTCAGGCGTGCCTTCGCTGCGACATTCCTCGTCGGACCTACGTCTTCCCCTCTGGGGAAACGTCTCTGCGTCTAGATCAAGGATTGATCATGATGGATAGGCAGCAGCAATGACTGAATGAGGCACCCGTGACCAAACAGCCTAGTTAAACTTAAAGCACAACCAGATAATATTGATAATAACGGCCGAGGACAGTCACCTCCCAAGCCTATTACCGAGGATCCGAGCCCGTTCACCGTTCAACACGTTGACGCGTTCACAACAAGTTCATTGATGATTGACTCAATTATTATGATTAATTCATATGTTCATTATCACTCAGTCAGTCAAAGCGCCCAATCATCCAATGGATTATGGAACTCGGGCAAAACTATAGTTCTCGGGGGACAAAAACTTTTGGCAAATAGGCCTCGTGCCAACCTAATATTTCGTTGCACATATTATTGATGTTCTTTAACCATTAGTAACACGAATTACCTGAAGAAACGAGAAGCACAAGGAAAAGTAAAGAGTAAAACACGGCGATGCAAATAGGAATGAGGGTTTTTAACTTTTTAAAGTTGCCGCCTCGACCAATCAGCGCCCTCGACCCCTGTTGACCTTTGACGGGGGAAAGAGTTATACGTTGCTGAAAATGTATCAACATGCAAACCCCGCCTCAAGCCAGTCTCAAGTCTCAAGTCTCTCCGAGTAGTTGAGATGTGAGATCTATTAGGGTGGGGATCAGTTTTGTGACTCTTCTTTGCACACCTTCAATTGCCTTGACATCTTTTTTCTTTTTAGGCAACCAAACGGGAGCCGCGTATTCTAGATGTGGTCGGATAAGACTTTTGTATAGGATTTATAAAAAAAATTTCTATTAGATGTAGGAAGGAGCAACGTATGATGCTGACGATGGTGTTTGCTTTCTTGGCTCTTGCCTGGATCTCACCAGTGAAGTTTAGGTTGCTGTCCACTAGGACGCTCAGGTCCTTCTTGCAGGTTGTCCACTGCAGGTTGATTGCCGTGTTCCCAACTGGCATGGTGTAGTAGAAGTCAGGGTCTGGCGGGATCCAAGTCGCATCACCTTGCATTTCTGAGGGTGGAAATTCAAGAGCCATTTCCTTGATCAGTGGTGGAGTGCATTTATGTCCTCTTGAAGTTGATTCTTATCTTGTTCATTTCTTATTTTGGTGTACAGTTTTGCATCGTCAGCATAGAGAAGGATGGAAAACTTGACGTTATTTGGCATATCGTTGATGTATATTATAAACAGGACTGGTCCTAGTACCGATCCTTATGGAATTCCACTACAAACTACTTCAGGGTTGATGGCGTTCCGTTCAGAACAACAGTTTGTTGCCTGTCTATCAAAAAGTTTTTGATCCAATTCAGGACTTTCCCTCGGATGCCATAACTGTAGATTTTGTAAATAAGGCGCTTGTGGGGACAGAGTCAAAGACCTTCTGGAGGTCAAGATAGCATGCGTTGATCTTGCCTTCGTTGTCAATTTTTTCTATCCGATCCTCATTGGCATATAGGAGTTGGAGTGCCATTGGCCTTTTCGCTCTGAAACCATACTGGCACTTGGTAAGCAATATTCACGCCACATTATATTAATACAGAATGTCTTCCTACAGAGCGGTTCTGTATGAAGCAAAAGCCCTGAGCAAGGCTACATACAGATTCAGATTCACTGATATACAGTCAGACCCCGTTAATCCGCCCTCCTACGTTCCCAAGGAAACTGGCGGATTAACGAAAAGGGCGGATTACATTTCAGACCACAAATTGATGAAAGTTGTGTGTCATTCTAAAACCCCCAAACCCATGTAATGCATTAACGTAGTAGCATATATCATTAGGAATGAAGCTGGATGTAAAAAAAAAAGATCTCACAAACAAACACAGGAGGCTAATTAAATATTTTTATTGTTTGAAAAAAAATCAGTGATGGTTGTCTGCTTAGCGGCATTATTCAATCTTTGATAAGCCTTTCCATCACGCCCAATCTGTGTAGTTCATCTCTACTTTCTTGCTTCGCTGCCTCCGACTCCTCGAATCTCTCGAAATATAGCATTAATGCTCGCACATGCCGTCTCGCTTCCCCGCCAAGACTTTCTTCGTGGGCTCAGGTCCACTCGCTTCTCCACTCACAACTTTGTCATCTCGTTCGTTCCGCTCCTGAACATTGCTAAAACCAGCGACCAATTAAATTAAAGACTTAACAGAATTTTCGCCTGCAATTGATTTGCTTTGTTTAATTAACTTGATAAGCGTTAAACAAACGGAGAGCCGCCATTTGTTGTTAAACTAACCCGACGTCCAAGAAATCGCCGACAATTGATGTGTCTTGGCTGATGTTCGTTTTCGACACGCTATTTGGGGTGGCGGATTACATGTGTTGTTTATAATGGTAAAGTGTAGATTCATTCCCTAGAAGCGTGGTCGGAGTCGGATTAACAAAAAGGGCAGATTACATGACACAATTAACATTACAAACGATTTGTCCCTGAGATTTTAGGGCGGATTACGAAAAGGGCGGATTACATGACGGCGGATTAACGGGGTCTGACTGTATCCACAAATATTGGTAGAAATGGATCGTTATACACGTTATTCGAAATTTATATATAAATTCAACAAATTTGAAATGTGCAAATTATTTCAGAAACAAATGTGTGCGAGTGGCATGTAAAAGGGTGAATTGCGGAAAAAAGTTTTGAAAGATGAAATGTTCAGAAGAGAACAAAATGCAGATGGAATGAAGTTCAGAATTTCAAGTCCAAAGATGAAAGGTGAACGGACCAGAAGGTGAACGCACTTGTGTGTCACATATGAGGCACACAAAACACAGTTCCGCATATTATATGGGTTGGTATGTGGCACTGGTTTATATTTAGAAAGCTTGCAAAGAAGACGGTTGCTATATAGCTTGAACATGTAGCAGGCGATGACAAAATTTCGGCGATGTCCTAATGATGTGATGTTGAGGGCTGCGTAGTCTGCGTCGGTGATGTGATGAGTGTGAGGGAGTGTGAGAATGATCCACATGGCTCTGTGTTGCAGGCTTTCTAATAGCCCAGTCTGTGTGGCTGTGAGGACAGCCCAAGCAAGAGAGGCGTATTCGAGATGCGGCCTCATATACATTTTGTAAATTTTTAACAACAGATTAAGTTTCAAGTCAAGTTATGTTGAAAGACTTTGACTGAGACGACTTAGTCGCTGATTTAAAAAAAACACAAGTTGCCACCAAAAATATTTGGTAAAAATGAAACAAGTACAGTTGTATACATGTATACATGTATGAAAATACCTAAACAAAAAGATAGCATGCCTCAAATATATATCCAGATAGACCCTTCAACAATTGGATCAGAAAGTGCACACATGCATGTACAGTGAAACCTCGCTAACTTGAACTTGAAGGGACCAGCAAAAACACTTTGACGAAGAGGATTTTTGACAAATCAGGGTTTTCGAATTCTCAACATTTTGGTAACAGTGATCTATGCAATGACATTATGATAGCGCATTGATCTCAAATTTCCAATTTCTCTCCCATTGTTTCCCCAATAATTATGGACGATGTGTCAATAAACGGATACAATAGCTAATGCAGTTCACAGTCATTTATTACACATATTGATTACGAAGAATTCAGTAATCATAAGTATAATTATAGTCTCAGCCTACTATAAATTTGATGCTTGCTGTTGTGACATGCATACTGTGATGCTCCAATGCTAGGCAGCTGGTAGTTCCACAAGAGTTCCTGAATCCTCGGATACATACCATAGCAAACACCATAGCAATCGTCTCCCGTCTCTTTTTCAGGATTTTTTCACAAAAATCGATAATCTCCACAATGTTGCCACCAGACAGAGCACTTGGTAAGCCCAGGTTGTGCTTGACATGCTCATTTCAATCGATTCGGTACAATGGCCCTAAAATTTAGAATTCAGCCTTGAAAAACAAAATTTTAATACTTCCCGACGACGCATCCATTTCCAGAATTAAAAAAAACTTAAAACGTAAATTCCTTTCTAATATTGAGTCCTGACTTCTAACCTTTTATTCTCCTCTCCTACCTCCCAACTCTCTCTATCTCTCTTCCTTCTCCTCCCATCTCTTTCTGGGTTTTTTTATTATCCATTCTTTGTTTCTAAATTATAATTTGATTTGTTTGGCATTCTTATTTATAACCACATTAAGTGAATTACAACTGTAATAGTATATACATGAGGGCCCATACTCCATCTGGGGTCTGCCCTTTTTGGCTAATTTATGTTTACTTATCTGTAAAAATTATCAAATTTGTATCTACTTATTAATTTTTTGGTGCCAATAAACTCCTTTTGACTTTGACTTTGATACCATTCGAATACCTGGGCGAAATCTTGAAGTGGTTAATGCTCAGACTGGGACTCTAAAACACTCAGCAAACACATTCTTGCATCAATGAGTGAGGAATATAATGAATTTTTCCACTTTGTAGATATGGGGTCAGCATATTGCTGATTGAAAGTGTTAGAAATGTAATAGAATCATAATTTCTCATCTTTTTCAGAGCACTTGATTTGCTTCTAATATCTTCCAAAGGGAATTGCTCTACCACTGCACCACACCGAAGAAGCGTAGAGGAACGTACGAGAAGGGGCAACACCAAACGGTGAGTGCATTGAGGGTCTCCATGAAACAAAGAGTTATATTTTCTTCTTCAAATTGTTGCCAGATCCTGGATGATATTATACCAGAGAGTGAAGTGCCTGACCGTGAAAAGGCATGGATAGACCCTAGTAAGTCTCCTTTGTTCTGTGTAACTACATACTTACATGTGATGCTTTTTTTAATTATTTCTAGAATCAGCAGCAGCAGTAAAAGTGGAGGAGCTGGTGTTCAACAATCACAGATTGAAGGATTTGGCGACATTGTCCCCACATTTCCAGACCTATGATTTGGAGGCATTCCACTCCCTACTAAACCAGTTTGCCCTGAATTAAGTTGACGGCCATTTCCAGGCCATGAATTGACGGTGAGAAATTCAGGGTGGGAATTTATAATCAATCAAATTATTGTTCTAGAGTTTTATTTGCTGTAATGCATTTTAATAAAAATGCCAACAGACAAGTATAAATCACCCTGGATGGAACGGAACGATACAGCATCCATTACATGAAATACATGAAGGGGGATTCTATTGTGAGGAAAGTCAAGACAGCACCAATGCATGGTAAACTGCCTTTCGTGCTATAATAGCGTTTATTATGATAAATAAATTTCAGACTATGTAGATCAACTCATAAAAAGAGTCGATATGCTTTCTGCCTCGAACACACACCAG
>KB296106.1:222070-244158 GCA_000328365.1 Capitella teleta | reverse complement strand
GTCTGTGACTGTCTGTCGAGGAATCTCTGCGAGACATATCTGCAATAATGGCGACTAAACGATCACATGTGTAACCCTGGAGACCAAGTTCCTGGCGATCAGCGAAAAGGCCATCGCCGATAAGTTTGGAATCCCACCAAGCACCCTGTCAACTTGGATAAAAAATTATGAGAAGATTCAAGCGCATTATAGAGAGAGTGGAGGTGACAGGATGCTGTGGTTGAAGGCGGCAAGAACAAAAAATATCCCCCTCTCTCGGCCGATTTTGTATATTTTGTAGTAAACAACGTAAACAAATGTTTTTTTTTTTCTTCATGTGTTGGCAGCTTTAAAGTGGTCAAGGGTAGGTCATTAGGCTATCATAACGTAATTTGATATCAATATGCTATCATAACGTCATCTCATAGATCATAGCGTTATCAAAATTCGAAAACCCCGATTCGTCGAAAACCCTCTTCGTCGAAGTGTTTTCGCTGGTCCCTTCAAATTCGAGTTAGCGGGGTTTTACTGTATTTCTCTTTCAGTTTAATTCATCCCAAATGTCTTTGGTTGTATGATTCATGATCAAGCCCAATACCACTATAATTCAGGCATGTATATTGCAACATGATTCACATTTCAAACCATAATTGTTATAAAAAAACCCAAAAAAACTATCAGCGTAACCGATAATGCCATGTTCATGGCAAAATGATGAGACATATGCGTTAACAAAAATGAAGAACCGGATCCTGTAATTTTAGAAATTGATCAATGAGATCATGTTAATGTCATATCAGAATAGATGAAAACATGTACACAAAAGTGTATGTAGATCCTGTACATATATCTAATACAACCCAATTGAAGAACAATCAGATCCTTTCTTAGAAATAACAACATTCTACATGAAATCACGTATCGATGGCAAATGAAGACTCCACCAGAAAGCCCACCCAGTTGACATGAGTTGATTCAGAGAGGACTCTTTCAGTTGACACCGTCATCCTACTTTTGCTGTCCTTATAAAACCATGCATTATTTGAACATCAGATAAACTGCAGTTGAGGGGAGCTGTTGAAGCAGAAAAGATACAGGTTTAACAAACATTGATCATATCATATCATAAACTAAATTTATTAGTGTAATTAATGAATGCATATACACATACATGTAGTGTTCATGTACATATAATCATAATCTTTTATGTGACTTGCTTATGAGCATTGGCGATCATGGCTCAATACGGCACTCTGTCCCCCACAATATGTAGTGTACTGATGGGCTCTTCTCTTAACCAGCGACACAAACAGTCAGTGATCTCCTCACACTGCCTCACTCTACTTTTTCCTTTGATTTTTCCTGCTGTAACCAGGTGTTCCAGGTTCTTCCTCCTCATCACATGCCAAAAGAATGTTGCTTGGCTCTTTCTAATGCTTCGACAAAGATTTCTCTTTCCCCTTGTTCTTCTTAAAACTTCAACTTTTTTTATTCTGTGCATGTATGAGATCCGCATCATTCTCCTATGGAACCACATCCCTGATGCGTCAATAATACTCGCTGTGCTGTTATTCAGCGTCCAGACCTCACTGCCGTACTTGACAATTTCACTGTGGAGTATAATGAAGAAGGGGCAGCTATCTTGGCAGAGGAAGTGAGAAATGCTTTGAAGAAGAAGAAAACAGGAATGGCAACTGAAGCCGATGGTGTAGCTGTGAAAATGTTTAGTGCATTAAAAGATCTTGGTGTGCAAAAGCTCACTAACAGTCTGAACAAGATGTATAATACAGGAAACATCCCAGAAGATCTACTGAAATCAGTATTCATAGCTCTCCTGAAGAAACCAGGTGCGACAGAATGTATCATCATGATGCGGAATAAAAATACAGTGAAACCTGCTAACTCGAAAACGGATAACTCGAAGACCCCTCTTTGTCATAGTGTTTTCAAAGTCCCGACGATTCCCCTATACTTTAGCATTACAGATTGCTCGGATTTCTCAAATACCGCTTCATTGAAAAACCCTGTTCCTCGAATGTATTTTTTAGTCCCTTGAGCAAAATAGAATCTTATTCATCAAAGTTTTTTTTTTTTTTAGATCAAAGAACCCTTATGCTAATTGCAATTAGCACAACTCTGTTTACTACTTTGGACAATCGTTTACAAACAGAGATCGACTTGCATGTCACTGCTTGTATTGTTCAGAAGTCAGCGTCTCTGTCTCTGTCTTTTCATTGTGTAATTGACCGCATTGTGTCAATTAAAGCAGCTGCCAGACGATTACAGAAAGCGGTATAGCCTCAGATGTTGATTAGGTGGGAAACATCAATAATAAACGAACTCTGTCCATCAGTATAAAATCCGATCATTCGTCACAACAATTTAATCAGTCTGTCGACAAATCTCTCTGCAATCATGGTATGGTAATGTAATTTGAGATCAATACGCTATCATAACGCCATCGCATAGATCATAACGTTACCAGAATGTTGAGAATTTGAAAACCCTGATTCGTCGAAAACCCTCTTCGTCGAAGTGTTTTGGCTGGTCCTTTCAAGTTCGAGTTAGCGGGGTTTCACTGTATATACAAAAGCCGTAGAATGATTTGCCTGAAGCTGAACTATGTTTAACTAAACTTTGAATAGCGGGCATTGAAATCATCAATCTACCTTAATTGTATGATGATCAGGAAACCATGCTGCGGTGAAACGAAACCTACTGTTCGTGCTCAGGTGCTTTAAAAGTAAGTGTGATTTTAATATATTCATTTCTGGATTTGAGATGAAAATTATGTCACTTTATTAAATATGTGCTGCATTTTTATCAATTGAGCGATAATTTCAAGCATCTTTTTGTATATATATATATAATCATTGATTTATTATTATAATACCACGACGACCATTTTAAGAGTAGTTGCAGTCACGCTGAATTCCGCATCAGATGTATAAACGACCACCATTCCATTATAAGCTTCATTCGAATAAATCGATGGTTGTTAGCTTCCGGTGCACTGTGTAAAGATGGCGTCGCTCGTCCGACATGCCCGCGGATTCCGCTCACTTTCTAAGAGTTTCAATGCATCCGTAGCCCGTGATGTAGCCTCAAGGGCCACTGGGGTTGCTCTCTACAGATTTCACAGCACAATCAATTGTCAGAAAAGGCCGAAATCTGCTTCTTTATTCTCTGAAAGTCAGGTGAGACATGCTCCTTCACGGCGACCTTCACCGGTTCGGCTGTTCTGGGGATGGTATTGTATCTCATAGCATGTCAAACTCGGAAAAAAATACCCATACGTTAATAAACAAATTGTTATGATCAAATCCTGAGACCCCCCGCTGAAAGCCACAGGCTGCTCAATACGTCTCACTCATTGCTAGCTAATTCAGTCCTATTATTACTATAACTAATACAATTAGCATTACATAACAATGATTATTATAATTATCATTATTTACAATGAATGAATAGTGATTCAAAATGAAAATCATAAAATGTGAATGTCAACTGTTATTCAACAATCTTTAATTAACACTGATCAGTAATTCAGTATGACTGACAGTTCATCTTGTGAAGTCTAGTCAGTCTTTTCTGACTGTTCGTGTTCAAATTTAATTTGATCTTCTTCTTTATAAATTATCTTTTTTTTATGTAATTCTTAATTCTTTTAATATTTTTATTCAGTGATGTTATATCTTGGCAGGTCAAAATGTGCTGATTATTTTAGAAAGAAATGTGCGCAAGTGGCATGTAAGAGGGTGAATTGCATAGACTCTATGCAATTCACCCTCTTACATTATAGAGATGTTTTGGAAGATGAAATGTCCAGAAGAGAATGAAATGCAGATGGAATAAAGTTAAGAGTTTTAAAAATCTGAAGATGAAAGGTGAATGGTCGAGAAGGCGAAGGCACGGGTGAATCACATATGGGGCGCGCAGAACATTTCAACATTAATCTCCTTGACTGCAGTACACGTTGACATTGGTCATGAGTGACGCAACGTCTTCACTTATGTAATAATATGCAAACCATACAATATATCCTCCAACAGAATTATTTCACATGTTTTATTTCCCTGCAGAATAATGCGTCGCTTGGTGTCCGCTTCTACAGCCATGATCCTCTATCGATGACAACCATCCGGGATCGTGTTCTCCTTGTATTGAAACTCTACGACAAGGTCGACCCTGAGAAGCTGACCCTGGAAAGCCATTTCATGAATGACCTTGGCCTTGATAGTTTAGACCAAGTGGAGGTGGTTATGGCAATGGAGGATGAATTCGGTGAGCGATTTGAAGTTCATTTTCTTGAAGTGTGAATCTTCGCTTCTTTTTAAATGATGTCAGGAATTCTCATTGTTCTCTTTTCGTTTGTTTCAGGATTTGAGATTCCTGACCGCGATGCAGAGAAATTGATGCGACCTGCAGACATCGTGCAGTACATTGCGGACAAAGAGGACGTCACGCAGTGATGCATAAACTGACTTATCGATTCTCATGTTTGCCCGAATAATTATGTGTGGATGTTGACATCGTTGGCCACAACATCTGGATAGTAAACTCTTTGTGAGGTTGAATTTGTATCAGTGACAAATAAAAATTACAAAAAACACCAAGTGAATGTCCCTATCAAAGAACAGAATGAGTTGATGGTGTTTGACTGCACTCTGATGCTATGTACAGTAAGAGTCTTCTGAGGGCACTGCTCATGGGACTGAATCAAGATGGCACTCTTGGAAGAGTAGCCAGGTCAGGCCCTTCTTGAAAACATTAGGATTTATGCTTTAGGATGTCATGAAGAAATTGTTATGTTTGTTCATAATTAGATTATTTTCAATTTTGAGCATGGTGATGTACATTGTACAGTGACATGAAACACCCAGACAAAGCCACAATGAAATTGAATGCTAGTACTCATTCTCTCAGCAGATCAATTTAGTCTGTACAAAGATTAGTCCCTGTAGGATATTCAAAGAATCACAGAAAAAAAGGAGACCTGGTAAATAAAGAACTGCCAGCATTCTGTTTTCACACCAAGTGAGGAACAACTGTGCGACTTAGTTCAGACCGATACAGGTTGGGACTTACAAATTGGAGCGTTCAGACATGGAAGATAGCGTTCAGAGGAGTGGCACATAAGATGAGTTTTACTGTAGCATGTATGTATGAGCAATCTATTGAAGCCAGAGAGAAATGGACTAAGGGTTGCAGAAGTAGTTGAGCTAAAAATACACATGCAGTGCAATAAATATTGTGGGTAGCCAAGCCTCAGTAGGTCCATCAGTTTTAATTCAATGGGGGTGTTTTTATAGTAGGCCAAAGTCTTGACGGTTCATGGGCTTGGACAGCATGCACTGGTTTTCACTTTTGGTCAAAGCTGCGCCCACTATCTTGTATATAATATGTATCATATCTCCACCTACTTCCATCAGTCTCCTGTGATAATGGACAGCATTGTCATTTGGATGAGCCAGACATTGAGAATTGCAGCATGCCATTTGACATTCTAAGGTGATCGGATACTGTTGTTACACAGTAAATCTCGAATCAACTATTCATAACCATACCAGCATATTACAGGGAGACGATGCACAAGTGGGATGGCTTGAGACTGGACAACTTTGACAAAAAAGTGCGTTATGAATATTGTAGTGCTTTATGATTGACACATATCTATGTGAACCCACGGTTTAAGCAGCACATCATAACGTTCTCATTTACAGTCGACCCTCGCGAATCCGACCAGGTTCGTTCCCAGTGATTCTGGTCGGATAAATGAGGGAGTCGGATTAGGAAATTTCGATGGCTTCAGCTGAGGTGCACATGCCCACTGATTTTCCCAATGGTGTTCAAATAAAGCAAAGTGAAATACTAGTGAAATGTTTAGATTGCGAGGTTTTTTAACCAATTTTTATTATAAGAAAATTATACAGAAGCAAAGGATGAATGTTTAATGGAAGAGTTATTGTGTTTTGTGACAGTTTAAGCCATAATAATTTTATAATGTTGTTTTTGATATCTTTTCGAATTTTGATATTTCTTCTTTTTCATTTCACCGGTATATTTTTGTACATTTATTTGTGCGAGTAAATTATTCTTATTACACACATAATTATCATTTTATTATTATTAATATTATTTAAACAGTCCCGGTTGCTTCTGCTCATCAAGATCAGCCAATTTGACGTACCGAGCGTGATGATCACGCTTCACACATTTTAGGGCCAAACCAATCGGTGCTGTTATGCAACCAGTCAACCCCTTAATTCATGTTGACATTAATTAATTGATATGTTGCGCATTTGTGTGACGATAGTTATTCATGGTGGATAATTGTGGGAAAATTTATTTTGGTCGCCAAAATTTGAAGTCGAAGCCGTTAATTAAGGGAATCAGATTGATAAGTCCAATAAGAATTTCAATAGATCGGTCCCCAAGCATAAAGTCAGATTAACAAGGATGTCTTATTAATAAAACCCGGATTAATGAGGACCGATTGCAGCTAAAAATTAACAAAAGGGAAGGTTTTGTGTAATCTAAGCACAAGAGAATAAATATGTATGTGTACCATGCTTGAAACCTGCATCATGATGCATGAGATGTACTGTACATGTAGCTTGGTTTTGCCCTGAAGAAGGCTGGGAAAGCTTACAGCTTTAGTTTCTCAATTTGGTCAATTTTTGGCAGCTCTAAAGCAGTGGCGAGTTCCATTTTTGGCATTCATTGATCTGGTGCTTCCAAGGTAGGTTGGAGCTAGCACAGATTGCAACAAGCCAATATACACTCAAATCCTGTTTCAAAATCATTATGATGGACCTGTACATAGATGCACAAATTTGCTACAGTAGGACAGTAAAATTGGTCAACCGACCACAATGTGAAATTGAACAGAAAAATCACACTAGATTGAAAAGTAAAGATATTTTACTTCAACATAAAAGCCAACAGAAAAAGTGAAATATCGCAATGGAAAGCAACTCCATGGATGTTCAATAATAAAATAGTTCAGTCATAAGTGTTGCCCAGCTCACAAAACAGTTCAATGCCATACAAGAGATTTAAACTGTAAATCACTTGCTCAATTTCAAAGATAAAGTCAACTGCATTAATTAGAAACCAAAAAAATTGCAGCAAAAAAGAAAAAAAAGAAAAAAAGATTAAATCTAAAATACAAAGATATAAATAAATCTGCAGTGAAATTGACACTACTAAATGAGACAGTAATGAACAATGAAACTCAACAAGGAAAAAAGCAGAAATAGATATTGCTACCGGAATTCATAAATAGCAATACTATGATCAGGAGAGTGTGTGAGATTCAACGACTGGTACCTAAAATCGGAAAAAAAATATGTATGTCAAGCATTTGGTATACAGAACAAAATAGTCTTACCATTCTGAACTGCGATGGTAATAATAACCTTCGATTGACGCTGTAGATTTTTGGAAACAAATATAATAGAAGCCAGCGTAGGATGCACCACTAATGTCTTTGATCGTATGATCTGGTACAAGGAAATGCTCCTGAGAAGAAAACGGTACATTTCAATCTGAATGTCTTCAAAGACTTCTTGCTACAAACCTTCCACCTCATAAAGACAAAATCTGTGTTGCTCAGCTCATCGAAATCAAAATCATCTGAATTGAAAGTTTTGGCAAACTGGTAAAAAGATAGAAATTTTCCCTGCAATGAGATGGCGACTTGAATGTTGTGTGAAATTGATGAGGGAAAGACGAACCCAATGCTTCCGGTCAACATCTTCATCTGAATCCCATTTGCGGGTAAGGAATGGATATCTTTTGCTGATAATTTCACCATCAAAGAAAGTTGTCATAGACGGGAATTCGTCGGTCAGTCCATTGATTTTGAGGTAACCACATAAATAAGAGTTCTCCAAGTCGACATGCTGAGATAAAATAACCATTTCAATCATAATATTCAGAAATGAGAAACACATATGATTATAACATATACTAAATAGGTGGCTTATTAAAGGATCTTAACCGTCTGCAAGATAGCAGCGGATTTATGACTAATAGGCGGACGAGGGAGGAGTTCAACGCCTTCTTAAATTCATTATGCGGTGAATAAAGTTTTACACTAAAGCTGTTTATCATTTGATGACATGTCGGTTTGAGTGTCTGTTTAGTGTTTGTGTTTGTTTTTCTTTTTCTCCTTCTTTCTTATACGAATATTTTGTATTTTGTACTTGTACACCACTTGTGCATATAATCATATATCTCATAAAGTAATAATAATAATAATAATAATAATAATAATAATAATAATAATAATAATAATAATAATAATAATAATAATAATAATTTATTGAACATAATTTGTAATTGTTTAACAACGAATTTAATTTCAGAATAACTTATAAGATGCTGGGATCCGATTACGAACAATAGCATTTTAATTAATTACCTGCAAAATGACTTCGACGTCGTAGCAGTTTCCTTTGCTTTTTTGATGACCGGTGAATTTTGAGCCGCTGTAGAGCAGCGAAGTGTATACTCCAGGCTGCACGGAGTCCGCAGGAGGCGGAGGATCAAGCGTGACACCCACAGGCATCCTAACTCGAGCGATCAACCACGATCAATATCAACAATTTACATAAACAGAAAAATTATAACAGAATTATGAGAATGCGATTCAGGAAAATGCGTTTTTAGGAAATCAGGTCAAATGTGTCACATGATCAGCCTATAAATATAATATGTTTGTTAGAAGATGGTTGATTGGTTAGAGAAATAGGTCAACCAATCAGATTACTCGTAGTATTCTTAGGATTCTCCCTATAATCGCAAACGAGGCTAAGGTGGTTTCCCCTTGAAACATCATGCTTCATCTTCGGAAATTCGTTTGCCAATGTCATTTGGCCCCCAACAAAACGCCATGGGCCCAATCCGTGCGGACTATGGTTGGAAAAGGTTAATAATGAATAGTGGTCATAACTGCCCTCCAGTTATCCCTGACCTTTCCTTTCATTGCCCAATAAGTTGGACATTGCTTGATTTAGCGAAATTTAGTGCGTTATGATTATCATGATCATCACTTTGACTGTTCGCAGCGTTGCTAAGAATATTCACGAGAAAATTAAAATTTGTAACCATATTGGCAGTATTGCTAGCACTTTAAGTGACATTATAATGGACTAATTTTGTGTTTATCTACCCCAGAACAGAAGTTATAATTTAACAAGCCTTGCATGTGTCGAATTATCGTAAGTCTAATCATAGTGATCATAAGACGATGATAAGTTAGTTAATAAGTATGATTTACATGATGATGATCATCATGTTGGTTGTTATTATGATGCTGGTGTAACAGAGGTACAAACTTCTCAAAATGATCCATTCTAAATCTTACGTTTTATTGTATAAAAAATCTCAAAAATTTTATTAGGTTGGTAATTAAATCAGTTTGTACCTCTGTTGCAGAGTCGGGTGGGATACCTCTGTCAATCGAGAAAGCCATAACCCTTTTGGAGAGCGATCAACTGACAGTTGAAGAGCTGCATGAGTCATGCGCCAGGAGATTGGATGCCACGAAAATTCTAAACGCTTTTGTGTCCCGCACTTCGGACATCTCCTCTCGCCAAGCGAAAGCAAGTCAGAAGAGGTTGAGCTATGCAAAGAAACGGCTGAGCGCCCTTGATGGAATTCCTGTGGCTGTCAAAGACAACTTCTGCATGGATGGAGTTCACACAACTTGTGCCTCACGTATGCTGCTTCCATACGTGCCCCCGTATGACGCCACCATGGTGGCTAAGCTAAAGTCTCACGGAGCGGTCATCATGGGAAAAACTAACATGGATGAGTTTGCCATGGGCTGCGGCTCAGTTGATAGTGTGCATGGCCCTGTTAGGAACCCCTGGGGGTATGACTTTGCTGCTGAGGATAACGACCTCTGGCACATTGCAGGGGGAAGCTCCGGAGGCAGTGCAGTGGCCGTGGCGAGTGGAGCTGCTCTGGCTGCGCTTGGCTCGGACACAGGGGGATCTACGAGGAATCCTGCTAGTTATACTGGAATTGTTGGTTTGAAACCGACATATGGTCTGTTGTCACGGCATGGCTTGGTTCCGCTCGTAAATTCCATGGATGTCCCTGGAATCATGACGCGCTGCGTGCGAGACGCTGTGCTCATGATGAACGCCTTAGCCGGCCACGATGTCAGTGACTCTACCACTGTGCCTCGCCTTTATGAACCTTTTGAAATTCCGACTGATGTTGAATCGGTTCGTGACCTACACGTTGGCATCCCGAAAGAGTATCACGCCCCTGGGACCTCTGCTGACGTACTTGCTGCGTGGAGAAAAATTGCAGATGCGTTTGAAAAAGCTGGAGCCAAGGTTTCACAAGTGTCAATGCCTCACACATCTCTGTCCATCGTGTGCTATCACGTTCTATCCACATGTGAAATTGCATCCAATATGGCGCGATACGATGGCATTCAGTACGGACATCGTTCATCCGATGAGTCGTCAACTGAGCAGCTCTATGCAGCCACGCGGCATGAGGGCTTCAACGATGTCGTCAGAGGTCGCATATTAGCTGGGAATTACTTCCTCCTGAAGGAGAATTACGACACTTATTTCACGCAAGCTCAGAAGATTCGACGTCTGATTTCTGGTGATTTTTGGCATGTGTTTGAGAGTGGAGTAGACCTGCTCCTCACGCCCACGGTACTCAGCGATGCTCCCGACTACACGTTCTTCTCAAAAGCTGATAACCGCACACGGACCCAGGAGCAAGACGTCTTCACGCAGCCTGTGAATATGGCAGGAGTGCCAGCTGTTACCTTGCCATGCGGTCTCAGTGAGCGCCAACTCCCTATTGGACTGCAACTGATTGGACAACCGTTCAAGGAGAAAACCATGCTCACTGCTGCCAAGTGGGTTGAGCAGCAGTGCGAATTTCCTCAGCTACAATTGGACTTCTTAGATTAATAAAATTTAATTCAATACACTTCTTAAATTTTGTCCTTTGATCAATTGTGTGTGTGGCACTATGTGTGTGCATCTTAAAATGTCACAACTGGTCAGTCTTTTTTAGTATACCACTCCTCTGCTGTGGACAAATCCACAAGTAATTACATTTTCAGGTTCTACAGTGGGCGAAGCTTAGAGTTGCGAGTTGAGTTTTAATCTCGCCCCATGGCGCTTAATTGCTTAGGGTTATAGCTTTAAACAAAATTGATCTCTGAATTAATTGAAGCAGATAACTTTTCTCAAGGAAATATCTGTGTGTTCCAAATTGGTCATTAAAGATGCGTTATCTAGGCCACATCCACATTGTGCGGGTGCCAGTAATTATATTCTTGTTACATTGTATTAGCCCTTTGCGTTTAGAAAATGCCTAGCTGTTGGGGGCTTTCAAATGGTCGCCTATTGTGTTGGAAACCTGATGTTGTTAATTGGCAAACATTCACTGGTAAAGCGAATTCTATTTTGAATCATGAGTATATTTCCAGAATTGAAGAAATTCTATAAAAACGCAACAATTACGCATGCAGAAGGTGAGCTGATCTCCACATTCTCTAAATTCACGCGCTATGAATTTCACCCCAAGGCGGAGGTTTCGAAGTGAATCTTGACAAACGGAAGCTGAAGACACCGATGGGGAATATCTTCAAGGTTCCCAACGAAGGTCTTGCGATGGCAGTTGCTGGAGAGTGGAATGCCCAGGATAAGATCATCAAGAAATACAACATGCATATTGTGAGCTCCATACTGAGAAAGATAGACTAACCGTTTGGATCATATTTTCAGACGGCTCTGGCTAACACAGCCATTGACAACCCTACTCACAGAACAAGGGATCAAGTCATCAACGGAATTTTGGAGTACCTGGACACTGACACACTTTGGTGAGCGTCAAGTGATGTTGAATACGCTGATTGATCTGTGGTTATAGCTACCGAGTGGAACATCCTCAAGAATTGGTTGATTTGCAAACTAAGGAATGGGATGCTATTCTCAATTGGATTATGGAAAGGTTTGTAATGTATATCTCTTGAGTGAGTGTGCGATCCATGGTGCTGACTTGTAAAGGCTTGAGGGTATTGAGGCGTGTCCTTGGCAGGTACCACATCTACATTGAAGCCACAACTGGTTTTGGTGTTCCCACTGTCCCGACAGAAACAAGAGAAATTTTCCGACAGCACCTACAGTCTTTCAATGACTTTGCTCTTGTCGGTGAGTTTCTTGACCATTAAGTCATCTGAGTTTATTAATCATCGTCAACAGGATACCAACAAGCAGTGGAGGTGGTCAGATCGATTTTCATCGCATACGCTTTAATTGACCGACACATATCAGTGGAAAAAGCAGTCAACTTGTCTCGCTTAGAGTTGGACTTCCAGGTTTGTGGCATGGTTTCATCGAATCATTGGTCAATGAGTTTTTTTTCTCCAGACTGAAAAGTGGGGAAACGTTGAGTGGCATCACGACGTTGATTTATATGAATACAGGGCTCGCTTAGCCTCTGCTGCGCTCTTTGTGTATCTGAATTCTAACGAATCGCGGACAGTTTTCACCAAGAGAAGCATGGAACACCCAATATGAAACACATATAATAATTATTAAATCAATTAATATAATCTCAAGGTATTTTTTTTTCTTTTCCTGATCGTTTCTTCACTTTTGTGGAATTATGGAAATTTTATTTCCTTGAAAAATAATATTTCACCGATATTCGCTCTTGATTTTTATTTCTAAATATTAAATTTGGAATCAAGAGGAATATTTATAAACAACCGTACGACAGAATCAGGCACTCTTTTTTAATAGTTTTGACTGCCAAGATCCAAATTATCCAATTCTTCTCGAAGATGGTCAATCAGGTGGTTTATTTCTGTGACCCGTTTCCTGTTTCTGATGACCTCCTCGTTTGAGTGGATTTCATCGATCAGGTTCTGCATCCAGTGGTTGATGCGCGTGATCAGGTCGTCCTCTCGGTTGTCAATTCTCATCAAGTGAACATCATGTGATGACTGCACAGCACTGATTATGGTGTCTTTGTCAACAAACAACTACAAAATACAAAACATTAAAATCATGAATAAAGTGAAATAATAATTACTCACATCTCGCAGATCTTCAGGAATGTCATCGTCAAATTCGTTTTTGCTCATCTTTTCCACGGACACGATGGCGATCTCCATGAGTCTCTCGTGGTGAGTGTTTTCAAGATCTCTGCACTGGGACATGAAACCTTGGATAGCTTCTAGAAATGCGGCAACCATATCTGACATGTTCCTTTCAAAGTCTTTGATGGCATCCTGCAAAGAAATTGAAAATTAGCTCTCAACGGATTCAATGATAAAGTAGAGCTTGCCTCAAGTTGGTCGACTAACTGCATTTCAAGGCCCATCAGGCTGTCCCACAGTTCCTTTACTTTTGTGTTGTATTCAGAGATCTTAGCGTCCAGAACTCTTTGATCCGTGATCTGGCCGAATTCTGTCCACAACTGAACCGGAATTGAGACCAACGTTCTGTGCATAGCAATTGATTCTCACCCATTTCTTGTATGACATGAATTCCTCAATGTGTTTCATACCGGATTCTTTGTTTTCCTCCTTTGCTTCATTGAAGCATTCCCAGAACATTGTCACGTCTTTCTTGCGTTCTTCGTGTTTCGATAACCCAAGCTCAAACATTTCTTGACACAAAGCAGCAAATTTCTCTTTATACGTACTAATGAGTTAAGGCTTCACAGATCGTTACATCAGTGTTAATATGATCTTATTCTTGGATGAATATCATGAACTCAAAATGAGGAAAGGATATGGAATGAGAAGGTCACTGACTCCCGGCATCAAGTTCAACTTCTGACCCTCTGGGTCATCGGTGTACATGCCGTCAAAGAGCTGTGGTCCATTGAGATTCTCCACGTATGCTTCCTGTGATGAAATAAATTCAAGAACATCATAAAACTGACAATGACTAACCTTATGTAAAGCAAATTGTTGAGCGCTCTCTTTTTCTTCGATTGCTTTCCTTTCCGCTTGCATTTCATCGTGTTGGATCTCCTGAATGGAGATTTCGTATCGCTCATACGCAGTTTGTCTCTGTGTTTGGAAACAAGACAGTATTGCACTGAATACGTGACTGAATACTCACAAAAGAATCGTCAACCAATCGGTAATCCAAATATTCCAGACTGGGCAAATATGCGATCACAAAACGTTGATATTCTTCTAATTCACAGATAGGATTTCCGCTCAAGTTGAGAGTGAGTAATTGTGGGAATCTTCGCAGATATGTCAACTATGAAATAATTAAATGAATATCCCAAGCAGAGAAACATATTACGTGATGCTCACATTATCCAACTGTTTGAGGTTGTTATTGCCGATAGAAAAAACGTGCAGGTTCGAGAGAGAGTCCATGTTTTCGATTGTCTGAATTCGATTGTTGAAAAGCGTAAGATCCTCCAGCTTCGTCAGCTTGTCCAGGCCATCAATAACTTCAATATTATTAAATGATAAATCTGTAATTGAGATCTCAGATTAATGATTTGACGTCATGTGAAATATAGGCTTAATTACCCAGCCAAATCAAATTTGTTAGCATATCGAGTCCTTCAACTTTCTCAATAATATTATTGTCAAGTTGTAGTTTGACAAGGTTTGTGAAACACCACAGGTTGTCGATTCTCAAGACATCTTTAGAGAAATATGAAATATATTATTCATATAGCAGGAGATTAAATGATACTTTTGAAGTCCAGGCGTAGCTTTTTCACTTCTCCAAAGTCGATTCCTTCATCCTTAGCAATCTTTCCAGCTTCTTCTTTCGGTCCTTGTTCTTCAACTGCTTTCTGAAGCATCTCCTCATCAACCACGCTTGGCTCAACGGTGTCATATAGACGACTCATTTTGCCTCTCCACACTGTGGTATATTAGTATCATTCTGCAATTAAGGATAAACCAATCATTAATCGTTATTCAATGAATTATTGAAGTAAAGTTTTAGGTTAGCTGCAATATTAAGTCTACTTAGGGTAAGCACAGCTGTCTTCATCGGTTTGACACCCTATGGTAGTCCTACTCCATGTCAAATCCCGATGATCCTGGATCAGCCATAGGGTGTCAGACCGATGACGAGTCTTTACAAATTTCATCTTTAGGCCCCTTACAATTTTCACGCAAATAATCTGAAAAAAATAACGCCATTCATACAGCTTCTGGTTAATAGCTGCAGGGGCCACAAAAACCAATTCGCCTTTCAGATTTAATGTTGAACTATTTTAATATCACCAAGGTCCTACTTTTACTATGGAAAATGCTGGCAGCTGCGAACGTCGTGGAATGTAAACAACCGCGACGCTCACCTTTCTCGGAATCAGGCCAACATTTGTTTATTCTTTTTTACATTTTATTCACCATCACAGCATTTCTTGCAATGATCTCTTGATCTGGGTGATCAAGGGTGAAGGCAGATGGAGGAACAGAGTTAAAAGTCCGAAATGTTTTGCAAAAAAGTTAGTATAATTTTAGATCACTTTAGTCTGAGGTGAGCTCGGGCAATTGGTGTTGCTGGGGTACAGAGCTCTCAAACACCTTTGGGGCCAAGTCCTTTGACGTATGTATACCATGGTTGCATGTGCTGCCTCTCGCCTGGTGGTCATTGATGGGACTCTTTCATTGATGCTGCTCTTGCATTCCTAGCATGCTAGCATGCTTTACTGAAATACTTCAATCCTTTGCAGGTGCATGGCTGCAGCATGGGAGTGGCACATGCAGCCCTGTTCCAGAGCTGCCCAAAGTGTTGTTTAGTAGCGAGAGTAGTTATTCCCTGATACAATAGGGCCACAGCCCCATCAATCTAACTTTGGCTATGCTAGCCTTCTTCAGTGCTTGTTTGATGTGTTCCATTTTCAGTTTGGGGTCGACTAGACTTCCCACAAGGCATGTTGTTTCTTGCATGGGTTGTTCTAGAGTGTGAGATGGATGAAATGTTATCAATGTTCCTTTGGCCGGTTCCATTGTTATACAGGCTCTTTTTGCAGGTGGCAGTCACGTGTTTTCAGTGTCATATAAGAAGTTTAAAACAGATATTTGTAGGGGAGTCAAAAACTAGTGATGCGCAATATGATTAGTATGGATGTTTTGTGATGAATTCATGTGAAAATTAGAATTCTCATTGCTGGCGAACTGTATACGGCAAACATATAATCATGCAGCATTTGATAGGCCTACCCTATGACTGATCCAAGGGAGATTGCAATCTGACCTAGAGTAGGGCTAGACATCATGACATGACTATCATCTTGAGTATCATCAGTATGAATCTTAGCTGCATTATGTAGCCATAATCTGTGGCGATGATCGTTATAGCAATTGGAGTCTTGGAACGAGATTATATGAGACTGAGTCTGCATGCATCGCATGCTAATGATGCTTGCTAAGTTGCTGACGAGTCTGATTGCAATTATAATTCACATAGCAATACCATCGAGCGAATTATTTGCATGGCACAATGCACTCAGATTAAGCCTTATATAATAACTATGGGACAATGGCATGAAGACAAAATGAATTATACCAATAAAACATAAATAATAACAAGAAGTTGGCCTGTGCGTGCTTTCGACTGTCAAAATGGCGTCACGTTGCCATGGCGAAGCGTACTCTCCTAACTCAAAGTAATGTTTATATTACAAAATTTGAAGTAGATCTCAAATTTAAAACAAAAAACTATCAACTTAAATAGTTATATATTTATTTTTTATAACTAACTTGTAAATGATACTAAAATTACTGTTTGTAAATTAAGTTCTATTTATAGATTTGTTGACGAGTGACGTCATACGGAAGAAAGCGACCCCAAAAATCCAAGATGTCTTTCTTCGGATCCAACCCTTTTTCCACGCCCTGCGGCCAAGTTATCCGTCAGTACCCTTTATTGAACCTTCATTGTTCATTCTAATCAATTGCTAAGAGTGCATGCACAGTTTTATTTGTATGATTTTGCGATTGCCATTCGATAATTATGTTGATTCGCACTGCTACTGTCATCTGGATGATCTGGTCATGATGATGATCATGATGGTCGGAGCCTCACACCAGTGCACACCGTGAGGAATAATAAGAATCCTGAGGATGGAATCAGATTGATCATTTGATAATTGGGATGCATTTATTCACCAATTCATCATTTATTTGTATGTTTCAGTGACTGGCCAGTTGTCCGAGTCTCTCAGTCTAAGTCGCAGTGCATGTTGACAAATGACACACCTTTGAGGCTTGACCATTCCTTGCTTGAGTTGCAACTTACCTGCACCTTATCACTTAAAGACTGATCAAAGACACCCACGGGCACAGTGGTACAGGCACTGCCTTTTCTCAAAATCAGTCAGACAGCCATTAACATTTAGGCAAGTGCTTGGCATCAGGCCCGGCCTGATGCCCCGCTTGGCATTGGGCCCAGCCAATTCGGCGGTAGGAAACGAAAGAAGAGGGCGTGTCTCCACAGAATAGAACAGCTCAGCTCAGCTCGGGAAAGTTTAATTTATTCTATGGTGATTTTTATCATTGTCAGGTCATTATAGCCGATTAGAGCAGTAGAAGCTGTAAATAAGCATGCATTCACAGTGGTCATATCGCGAAATCAGCGGCTTCAAAACAAATAGTAATCTATTCGCATGCATGTAATTCTGTTTTCAAGATTGGTTTATTTTGTTCAATTTTATTAACTATTTTGGATATGAATATGATTTGTTTTTATTTTCTGTTCTAATATTTTGTGCCTGTTACTAACTTTTTTTTTCAGTCTTAGTTCTAGTCCTAAGAGGAAGGAGGTCTGGCCATATTTGCAACAGACTCTGTGTGTGCAATCAACGTTTACATTTATCATTTTATTTTGTTACTTTATGATTAAGCATTCTTGTTTTATTTTTTATACAAACTTCGATATATTCTTCTTTATTTAATTAAATGACACTTCAATTACAGTATGATTGTACCAGTTAGTTTTTTACTTGAAGTCCTTTATGATGCTGTGTCCTACTGTATTACTGTATTGTATTTTCCTAAGTGCATCATTTGGTGTGGTTGGTAGCAAGTCAAAGATATGAACTGCTATAGTATCTTGAATACTGTAAATGTCGTCGCAGAAATAAAGCCGCATAAACGAGGGGATATAACAATTAAATATCAAATTCAGATGGCATTTATTTTTAATGCCATCACATGCTTTAGAATTTTCACAGAACCACCCCTACCAGCCTTTGTCCATCACAGCATGAAAAAGTCTCTCACTTAGAAAATATGTACAATTGCCATTGGATTATATAAGTCTGGTAATTATTGTAAATAATCATTGCATCGATTTTTCTTTAGGAAATAGCATCAATCTATATTTAGCATCGATCAAACATCCAGTGCTATTCAAATATTTTCTTCTGAGTCTTTTTCCAGGGCATAAACTGCTTTTTACTTCCCCCTTGAATGACATTATATGCGCCCCAACGACTCCCTTCTCCACTGCCAGTTGCATGAGTCATAACCAAATGACGATTAATGTTCTTTCTTAATCAGTTTTTTTCTTATCACTGCTGGGGAAAAATATTTCATAGAAGAAGAAAAAAACTCGTATTGCTTTCATAGTTTGTAATAAGCAAACTACACGTACTATTAATGTGGCACTTCTAATTAGTTATTCATTTTCTGACCATGTTTTTACAATTTACTGTTTCACTGTCCTGAGAGAAGCATGAAATTAGAATTCAGCAATGAGTCATACAATTATAATTGCGCTTATGGCCATGAAGCCATGACCTTGTTTTAATTCCTAATCAACTACTCATGGTGTCATAAGACCCTAATTCGTTCCTCTTTATTCACGAATGACACAGCAATCTATCAAGGATCACTCGTCAGGGTGCTTATGCAGCAGAGGTATATCTGCTTTCCTGTGTTATGACAATTATGATATAAATATAATCAGTGTTATTTGCATGACTTTTAGTCAGCATTCTTTGACATAAACCCTGATGATGATCATAATCATGATATAATTAGGATTGCTTTTGGCGTAATTTATTTTGTATTTTAGCAGCATTTGCTGCTTGGCCTGACATAGCCTCTTTTTGAAACTATTGCATAATAGCATCTTGTTATCTTACCTGTCATCCATCCATATGTTATGTAATTTTGTTTTACTTGCTTCATGAGGTCGTCTTTCTTTACCTCACAGCTCACAAGCAATGTTATCTTGATATGTACCACTCAATAATGAACTTATATCAAATTATGGTCTGAATCATGAATTCATGACCCATTGTCACTAATTGAATACGAAATGAAGCGATGCATTTGGTTTGATATTTATGATGGGTTTGATCAATGTTGAATTTTGATGCAATAATAACAGCGCATACAATAATTGATTACGCCTAGAATACACTCGTATCTCTGTTTACAGAGGTCGCCACTGATGGCGCCCAGGACTCAGAGAACTGGAGTGCTTTCATGGACATTTGTGACATGATTAACGAGACAGAGGACGGGTAGGTTGCTCTCCTCTTCTCTTCCATCCTCACTATTCTTTCTTCGTCTTCTCTCTTCTCAGCCCAAAAGATGCCATCAAAGCGCTGAAGAAGCGACTGAGTAGCCACAGCGGCAAGAACTACACGGCCGTCATGCACACGCTCACGCTCCTTGAAACGTGCGTCAAAAACTGCGGCTTGCGCTTCCATGTTCAGGTCACACAGAAGGATTTCCTCCAAGAGATGGTCAAGATCATCGGACCTAAGAATGACCCTCCACAGGTTGTCCAGGAGAAGGTCCTCAGCCTCATTCAGGTAATTGACCGCTTTGTTAGATTTCTTCATTTTGCGACTGCTTTTGTGACCGCAGACTTGGGCTGACGCTTTTCAAGGTCAACCTGACCTGAAAGAAGTCTGCAAAGTCTTTCAGGATTTGAAGCACAAGGGAATTGAGTTCCCGATGACAGATCTGGACAGCATGGCTCCTATCCACACTCCTGCTAGAACAGAATGGGTTTGTGTTTCTTGGGAATTTAACTCTTCTTGCATGGATGTCTCCTTCCAGGGCACTCCTCCCCCTCCTCCTACCCACGCCGGTTCTCCACAGTCCCGTCCTGCTGCCAACAATCCTGCTGTTGTTCCCCCACAAATGCAGCAGCCGCAGCCGGCACCTGTGGTTCCCCCCCAGGGACCAGTGGCCGTGACGCCGGCTCAACTGGCGAAGCTCCGTTCTGAGTTTGACATCATTCAACAAAACTGCAAAGTTTTCTCAGAGATGCTCACTGAGATGTCGAGTGGTCATGAGCATCCTGCTGACGAAGAATTACTGAAGGTACTCTTAACCTGGAATCCAAATGCATAACCTACGGGTTTATCCTGTTCTTATAGGAGTTGAACCAAACCTGTCGTCAGATGCAACAGAGATTAGTGGAGCTGGTTGAACGTGTACAAAATGAAGAAGTCACTGGAGAAATCCTGCACATTAACGATGAGCTGAACAACATATTTTTACGCTATGACCGTTATGAGCGCCTGCGTGGTGGCGCTGCTAATCCCCAACAGCAGACTGAGCAGACGCCCCAGCCGACACTGGCGCCCTCCTCTGCTGCTCTGCCTCCCCCTTACTCTGTGAGCCTCCCGCCTCCTTCCCCCTCCTTGTATCATTCCGTGTCTCCACAGGCCACAACTGCCTCTCAGCCTCCTTCTGAGCAGCCGATTGCTAACCTGATTGACCTCGAAACCCCGTCTCCCCAACCACAAGCGGCGTTCGTGCAGCCCTTGATTCCTCCCATCAACACAGGGGGCAACATTAGCACGCAACTCGCGGGTCTCAGTATGCACGACTCTTCAGTTGGAAGCACTCTTGGCCAACTGAACACTACAGTGGCTACTAACAACGCAGGCCCAGAGGATGATTTTGACATGTTTGCTCAGTCGAGACAAACATTCGACCAGAATAAGGACGCACCTCCGTGAGATTATTGATGTGATTTTCTGCTTTTTTATTATTTTGCGTATTTTTTTTTTTAAGAGCGTACAATCAGGAGGACCAGGTGGGGGCACTAGGGGCTGTGATGACCGCCAAAGCGACAGGAAATCCCGTTGAGGTAAAGCAGCGAGAGAAGAGCGTCTGTTAACAGCTGACCCCAAGTATTGAAATTAGGACTCGCATGAAACCAAAAATTGATAGACTAGAAAAACTGATCAAGCGTTTTTTTTTTCTTCCCATTTAACTTTCAATTAAAATTTTGGTGCAATATTTCTCTAGAGAAATCCTCAAAATAGACCACAGAAAAAGGTTTGTTATGTTCTCCAGAAGTTGTATTTAGTAAATGTGGTGAATTTCATTCCTCTTTATTTGTGAGTTGCCTCAAAGTTCCTTCTGCCCAGAGTGGTTTCTTCATCACGCTGAAGGTTCTTGCTGAGTGGCTATTCTGAGAAGCTTTTTGGAAGTGCTGGTTGACTGAATCCTGAAGCCAGCTTCCAAGCTTATAAATCTGATTGTAATTCGTTCAAATTGGATGAAATTTAAAAATCCAAATTGGTTATAATTCATTTATTTCAAACTTGAAATCGTCTGAGATTGTTATGTGTGAGGAACTTTGAGGCATCTCTTGTAACGGTGTATTATGACGTAGACTTCTTTATGTATGTTGTGTTGTACTCATATTTGAAGTATATCCTGTTTCTGAGCGTGATTTTTTGGAATGCATGACTTGTTGACTTGGTCGCATGATTCAAAGTCTTCATTTTCATCTCTCATTTAGGATGACGAATTTTTGGAGGTAAATTTCGATTATACAAAATGTAAAAGAATCTCCCGCTTCACAATATTCACTGATGTATTTTCTGCCTCTGGAGAATTAGTTTAATGCTTGTTCCGGCTGTTCACTGCGTTGTTTCTCAGTCGTCTTTATTTGGTTTAATTTCTGTTTCTTTCCTCCGACAAGATATCGTTGATTTAGGTTTTTCTTTGATATACAAGTGACCTATCTTGTATTATTCCCTGTTATATAACATTCATGCCTCTCTTACTACAGAATACATTTTGCTTATACAGATTCCCCCTTTTTTACAGCAGCTGCAAAATAGAAAATAATTTATGTTTATTT